>OX375868.1:92483921-92607802 GCA_947359475.1 Heligmosomoides polygyrus bakeri | reverse complement strand
GTTGGACGACGTCTAGCGCAGGTTTTCTGAATCTACACGCACGTTAGACGATATCATCAGCACGTTTTTTGAATCCCTACGCAAGTTGGACGACGCTGAATGGCGTTGGACGACGTCTTCAGCACTTTTTCTGGATCCCTACGCAAGCTGGACGACGCTGAATGGCGTTGGACGACGTCTAGCGCACGTCTTCTGGATCTTGACTCACGACGTCTAGTGAAGGCCTTGTGAATACCTACGCACGTTAGACGACGTCTTCAGCACGTCTTTTGAATCCCTACGCAAGTTGGAGTAGTTTATGAATCACGGAGTCGCTCTTAAGAAAAGAAGCGTTTCTCACTTTAGTTTAAGCATGGAAACAAAACGCTTTTGCTGGCTGTCGTTGAAGGATTAAATCGTTGACTTTTGCCATTATATTTTGTGCTAAACTGATCTGTATTACTATTTTTGCTCAACAAATTTCAACGTTCTGATTTTGATAATTTTCAAAAGCCAACTTTCGATGTATCCTTTTGGACAAAACTTACTTTGTATCACATTTTGGCTAATAAATGTTCTGTTCTGTTCTGTTCTTCAGCACGTCTTCTGAATCCAGACGCACGCTGAACGACGTCTAGGACACGCCTCTTAAATCCCTACGCTCTGCAGTCGATCCCCATTCATACCCTGACGCGATGCCCCTTGAATATCTCGTAAACTTGGACGATCAGCCGCTAAGGATATAATTCCCTAGCAATCGCCCATGGTTAAGCTCAAAGATGCCTACGACAGTGCAGCTGGCATACGCCAGGATATGTAGTAGGATTCAGCGTATAATGGAGATCAATCAACAATATATCACCATTGTTAGTCCACACAGTAGTCCACTTATTGAGCAGGTTTCCAAAAAACTGGGGAGACCCCGAGTCGAGGAAGACCGCCCGACCAATCTTCAAAATTTGTGGAGCTTTCCTTAACCGCGGAAGCCTTCAGGGAGCGGAATAAGTGATAATTTGTGCTATGTCAGGAGAGTATGCTGGATGGAGTAAGGTCTCCACCCCAGCTCCTCGATTTTTGGTGGGTCGCTTTAGCTACGTGGGGTCTGACGTCATTATGAAGAAGATGCACTGAAGGTCGTTCAAGCCGCTTTTCCCGAACAGCTTTCCCGAATTTCTGGAGCTGAGACGACTACGTGAACGTGTGCCCTTGCGGCAGCATCTCGCAGTGCAGCATTCCCTTCAAGTCGAAGAAGGCTTAGAAGAACCTCCTTGAGGTTCACGCTCGCCGTTTCTTTTGTAGGGGCTGGTTCCCCCGTCGTGGTACCACCTCCAAGTTCCTCCTGGGCACGGGTCAACGCGCATACCAGCTAGTACAAAGATAGGGATATAGGGGTGGACGTACCCACATCGTGGGTATAGTAGTCAAGGAAACCCGTCGATCATCGTGGATGCATCCGCATATCTGCTACCGTTCGCGCTCCATTTACAAAAATGCGCTCCACTGAGATCTTCTTACAAGGTCCATGAACTGCTCCTTTTCCTGAAAATAATCTTTTGAAGGCTCCTGAAACTACTGAGAGGAATGTCCGACTAAATTAGCGAATTTTTCAATATTTCCCCCAGTCGGAGAGAATTCTGCGAATGTGGCCGGCTCCTCATTCTCCCTCCTCCCCTAACATGGACAAGTTTTTCACTCTCTATTGGCAGTGGAATGCTAGAAGACCAGCTTTTCTGAACGTCTTTCAGGCTCCTCTACCTTACACTCAATTCGTTTGACGGATACGAATCGTGCCCTATTCCCACCGCAATTGAGCGGTGGTCTTACCCTCCGGTACTTGTACCCATATCCTCCGCACGATGAACCCAGGCCCTGATCGCTCACCTTAATGATACTTCCGCGCTTGACACAACGTCGGCGACACGGCTTTTGAGTTCATACGCCCATTGAGCGGAATCGGTGGCACATATTCTAAATTCGTACGCTTGCCGCACGACGTCGATGACTCGTCATGTGGATCCAGACACTCGTTGCGCGACGTAGGTGACACGTCTTCTGAATACAGACGCTTAGAAACGCGTGCCGTTGCCGTTGTGTCATGCAGGAAGAGCCAACGCTCTCCTGCTGCAGCAGGATCCCACGATGAACGAAAAATTTTGCCAGCGTTGGATAGGGTGACACAAATCCCACGCGGGCGTGTGTTGATGGCTGACCCATTTATACAGGGTGTCTCAAAAAAAGTAAACACTGTCCGAAAGGTGGTAGCTTTGCTCACAGCAAAGGTGCTGAAGAAGTTAAGGGTTCATATGAAAGCTTAAAATAGAAATTTTCTGACATATGAGCGATATGGAATGCGCCATGCACTCGCCCGATTTTTTGCGTTTTACACTCGATTGATAGTGTTTCGCTTGATTACTTGTCATAACTTCTCCGCAAATTGGCCGTATCGGTTGATTTGTGCTTCTTTTAAGGTTTAAATCTTGAAAACACACCACGGCTTGCGAATAATGCAGGGCTTCCCGAAAATGCAGTTACTATCTGAAAGGTTCTAACACTGCTTCTAGTGGAGCTTTTCAGAATGTTTGAGGCTCATAGTGTAAAGAGATTTCTTTGACGTGCAAATAGGTAAGATTACGCCATGACCGCGCTTGAAAACTTGCGTTCCAGAATCGATTGTGCATGTGCTGAATTCTTGTCACAGTCTTGTTCCTACTTGGCCTGATTAACCTGCGCTGTGCTTCTTGTTTGCTTCTTCTTCTTCTGTTGCTTCTTCTTCTCTTTCACGTGTTTGTAGAGACCTAAACGTTAAAACGTTTAGGTCTCTACAAACACGTGAAAGACACGTGACATGCGAGTTTATTGACTGCAAAATTTAAATGTGAGCAAGAGCCCCATTTTCCAAGGCGGATTCTGTGGAGTGATAAAGCAACATTCAAGCTAAATGGAGAGGTTAATCGGCATAATTGCAGCTACACGGGAAACGTTAAAAAAGCACAGCACAGGTTAATCTGACCGAGTATGTAGTAACAAGATTGTAACAAGCATTCAGCTGATGTAACAATCAATCGAGTCTAGACTGCAAGGCTTCAGGCGAGATCATAGACCAATTTACACGTAACAGAGATCTAGTTAACCTGTGCTTTCATATGAGCCTCAACGCTCTCGAAACCTTCACGGCAGCAATGCTAAAACTTTAAAACAGTACCTGCATTTTAGGAGACCCTGAATTTTTTTGCAAGCCGTAGTGTGTTTTTAAGTTTTAAACCTCAAAATAAGCACAAATCAATCGATACGGTCAATTTGTGGAGAAATTATACAAGTAATCAAGCGGAACACAATCAATCGAGTGTAAAACGCAAAAATTCGGGGAAGTGCATGGCGCATTCCATATCGCTCATTTTTCAGAGAATTTCTATTTCCTTATGCTTTCATACGGGCCCTTAACCTCTTCAGCACCTACCTTTACTGTGAGCAAAATTATCACCTTTCAAACAGTCTATACATTTTCTTGAGACACCCTGTATAGCGGTAGATTGCTGCGAAGTTTTCCATGAACCTAATGAAGCAAATGAAGCGTTGACGAATGATCTATTAAAGGTGAATAAGTTCCGGCAATGGATTGAGACTGTATGTAGAGAGGCGAAACAACGGCTCAATGCGAGATTGTCAGCTTTCCCGACGGCCGTATATACATTAGTTTCTGCCTCCTCCGAATTCAAACAGATCTAGTCGCGAAAAGCTGAGCGCAAAAGAGTTTGCCGACCGCAGCGGTGATCATCTACACACACCAGTCTGTTCGAACAGCTTGTAGCCGATTTCCATTTTAGCGCTTCATGGTACTGCTGAGGTGGATCCGGAGTATATGCTGATTATACAGGGTAAAATTGACGACGTGAATCGCCATCTGAATGAGCTACGGAGTGCTCGTCTCTCACAGTTAGATAAAGGTGGGCTCTTATGGTTATCCTGCAAAGAATGTCTTATGTATGGCTCTGTACTTCAGCTATAAAGGAAGAACCTATGGAACGCGATTGCGAGACACATTCTGGTGAAATCCTCTGTGATGAACTGACGAAAGGACCTATAAAGGAAGAACCTGTTGAAAGCAATTACGCGACAGATCCCGGTGAAGCCCTCTATGATGAACTGGCACATCCTGGTGAAGTCCTCTATGATGAACTGACGGAACAACCTATAAAGGAAGAACCTGTTGAAAGCAATTACGAGACAGATCCCTGTGAAGCCCTCTATGATGAACTGACGCATCCTGGTGGAATCCTCTATGATGAACTGACGGAACAACCTATAAAGGAAGAGCCTGTTGAAAGCAATTACGAGACACATTCTGGTGAAGCCCTCTATGATGAACTGAAGCTCAAGCTCGAATCTCCCTTCTTTGGAGAGGTAAGCTCGCCTATTATTTGGAATCAGCAACTCGACAACGAGGGTGTTCTACATTGACAGTGAAATCGATCATTGGCAGTAGTTCATTGCGACATCATAGTCCGCGAAGGAGTTAATCCTCTCGTCTGTGCGTCCATTTAAGCAAATGCTGGAATGGACAGGTTTTGCAGAAAAACAGCCATTAGTGTCACTGACAATCTGTCATGGATCAATGGATCAAGCCTGTAGGTGGGCGTGCGGTATGAATATATCAGGCTGTCGCAAAATTAATAACCGTTTCGAGGTATGTATAAAAAATCTTTTACCTTAACCCATTCCGTCACATTCCGTAACCTTAGCAACGCTTTCGGGAGGGGCTGTCCTTGCGAACGAACGGTGAGGCTCTGCTTCGAAAAATTCGTTTCTGGCGATTTTGATCTCGAAGAAAAGCCGGGTCGCGGGCTCAGGTAGTTGCCTGATGGCGAAGTTTTGAGGAGAGCCCCGTCGAAGTAAATCCGGAGCCGAATGCAAGTACGTTAGCAGAGGATCTTGCCTTACGGTAGCAAGACATTTGGCGAGAATCGGAAAGGTGAAGAAGGATGCCCCATGAGCTGACCGATGAGCAGCGTCTGTCACGTTTCGGCACCTGCTCCAACCTGCTAGTTCGCTTTAAAAGTGAGCCTTCCGTAAGCCACATTATAAAAGTAGATGGAGAATGGGTCCTTCGCGATAACAGAAAGCGGGGATTTGTCTGGGTAGATGAGGATGCTCTTCCAACCTCCTTTCCTAAACCCGACCTTCACCCTATAAAAGTTATGTTCACTTTGTGGTGGTGTTGCAAAGGCGTAATCCATTACAGCTTTTTGCAACCTGGTCAAGCAGTCACAGCAGAGTCTTACTGCTCTGATTTAGACCAGATAGATGAGAAGTTACAAAAATTGTGGTCGGCGGTGGTGAATAGAGGTGGGCCGCTCCTGCTGCAGGACAATGCCAGGCTGCACACCTCACTAATCACTCGATAAAAATTGATCCATTTAGGTAAAGTTCTGAGGTTTTTCTGAAGTTTTCCTTCACACACCATATTCTCCGGACCTTTCCCTCATTGGCTGTCACTTTTCCGAGCTCTTGGTTCTCATTTTCCTCAGAAACAATTCACTAATTTGGCCGACGTTGGACGTGCCCTCCTTGATTTCGTTAATTCCTGTGATCTCAGTTTTTATTGCAAAGGATTATTTTTACTACCTTTTTGTTGGTTAAAATGTATAGGTGGTGGTGGTTTTTACTTCGATTAATCAAGTTGTGTTTAAGCTGAGTTATACATCACGGTGCAAAATTATAGGTTCACCCCCCCCCCCCTTCGATTTGTACATTATTACCCGAAGAACCCGATGCCGAGGCTCAATGATGTTACCATAGTATTTCTCACTATCGAAAACCTGTATAGAAGAAATCTAAGCAGGTTATCTTATCGGTGCAGGATACCACGAACTTTTGTTGAAAATTTAACGAATGGAGGCCGGTGCAAAATATAAGTTCACATCATAAAAAAAGAATAATCGCAAAAGTATCTACAGGCAAAGTAAGATTAGTACTTCTTCACATCGCCTTGGTTGTAAACAACATCGAAAATTCTATTTGGCATACTACTGATAAGGTTATCAATACCAGTTTGCTCTACGTTACTTCATGCATCAAGTATGGCGTTCTTCATGTCAGAGACGGATGTGTAAGTGGTTCCATTTTTGTGCCTTTCATGTACAAGAATGCCTCACAAATTACCTATTGGGTTGAGATCTAGAGATCAACTAGGCCACTCCAAACATTGAATTCCGTTGGAGTTAACCCAATCTGTAGTTGACGTGTATAGATGTTTGGAAAATAAGGTTGTGCCTACGAAATCTTCTGAAATAGGGCAGAAGGGGATCTGCGAGCAATCTCTGGTAGTTTTCACTGTCCATCCTACACTAGATGAACTACAAGGTAACAGGTCCGTGTCCAGAAAACGCAGTCCAAACTATGAGTCTTCCACCGTCAAGTTGCAGTCTGGAGAATACTAGCTCCTCTTTCCACACATCTCTCCATTAGTGTCTGTAAACGTCAGGCCCATTGAGATTTCACTTCTTTTACACTACTGGAGAGATCTGAGGAAAAAGGAGCTAGTACTCTTCAAGCGCAACTTTGGCGGTGGGAGACTCATGGCTTGAACTGCGCTTTCTGGATACGGACTTGTTGCCTTGAAGTGTGTTTCGCGTAGGGTGAATAGCGAAGACTACCAAAAATTGCTCGGAGATCACCCTTATGCCATATTTCAGAAGATTACGTAGGCAACAACCTTATTTTCCAGCAAGGCAATGCATCCATACACGTATTACAGTCAACTACAGATTGGCTCAACTCCAACAGAATTCAAGCTTCGGAGTTGCCTAGTTGTTCTGTATCTCAAGCCGATAGAGGACTTGTGGGACATTCTTGAACACAGAGTGTACAAAAATGAAACCACTTGCCCTTCGGTTTTTGATCTGAAAAACGCATACTTCTTGCAGTGTAGAGGGAACTGTTGTTGATAACCTTATGAGTAGTATGCCAAATAGAATTTTCGATGTTGTTTACAATAAAGGTGATATGAAGAAGTACTAATCTTACTTTGCTTTTATAATTAACTACTTTTATAATTATTCTTTTTTATGAAGTGAACTTATATTTTGCACCCGTCTCCATTCGTTAAATTTTAAACAAAAGTTCGTGGTATCCTGCTCTGATAAGATACCTGCTTAGAAATCTTCTGTAGAGGTTTTCGATAGTGGGAAATACGATGGTAACGTCATTAAGCCTTGGCAGCAGGTTCTTCGGGTACTAATGGACAAATCGAGGGGTGGGCCTATAATTTTGCACCGAGTGTAGCAGCTTGAAGTAAGCGGTCCCTTTCGGCGATTAGTTTTGCGACAGCCTAAGACAACACCGGCTCCATCTTTTGGTCATTGTCTGTGAAAAGCTCAAGAAACGATTTTCCTTCGCCTTTTGATAGCGCTTTTCAAACTGCATGCTTTGGAAAATAAATCCGATGGTTGGAATCGGCATCCAGTGATCTATCCGATGAAGAGAAAAGCGCCCAGTAAAGGCCCCCGCAGACTTCTGCGGCGTTGCCGCTGCCCTATGCTTAACCATAGGGCAGGGACGCAGAGGTCGCCGCCAGCGGCACCGGCGGCGTTGCTGGCGGAAATGACTTGAATCATTCCACCCGGCGGCGCCGCTCCAGCGTCTGTCTGTCTGCGCTCTGCGCTCTGCCCTTTCGCGGCGGGATCCAGAGCGGAGACGGTCGATGCGGGCGCGCGATCGTCATCGGGGCCTGTTATTGTTAAGCACCAGTCAGTCCCGACTAGAAACAGTACAGTACCTCGCCGTCACCGCTCCCACTGATGATGAGTCAAGCCGCTGAGCGGCACCGCTCAGCGGTTTCGCCGTTCGCCGTCGCCGCTCAGCGATTTCGCCGTCCGCCGCCCACCGCTCGCCGCAGAAGTCTGCGGGGGCCTTAAATGTTTAAAATGTTGGCTCGGTGAGCTAGATTCTGGTCAGCGCGGCGGACCTCCTGTCTCGCGAGAGATAATTTCACCCAAACGTCACATTCTGAATAGAGATCATTGAATGAACACTTCAAACATTTGCTGGACGTTTTTGTCTTCAGCGAATAGATCATCCGTTGTTGATTCCAATTATCGATTTTATTTTTCGAAGCACGCAGTGTGAAGAGCGCTATCAAAAAGCAGCGGAAACGAGTTTTTTTGTCCATCCAAAAGATACGATCGCTATCGTATCTGTAACGCTGCATAAGATGTCAGTCCTCCTGTCGTCTGGAGCTGCGTATAGTAGGGACACCTATGTGCTGGTCCCTCCAATAATAAAGGACGAGATCGATATTTTCGATCAATAATCGAGTCTGTTTCTTTAGTAGTCGTTACCACGGCCTGCATATTGGTACGCACCTGACCAATTTGGTCGCATCGAATATGCGTGCGCGGGCGGTGCACTGATTGGTTGGCGCGTCCCGCCTCCCTATCAGAGGTGTGCGTTTCCGTTAAATCGTTAACTTTCGTTAAAAGGTATAGATAACTGGGTAATATTGTTCCAATCGAAAAATATCAGTGGAACCGTTTTATTTACCATCTTCACGACAGCAGCGCACTTTCAAGCGAAACCTTTGAGACTTCTTGAATTTTGACAGCATTCGAAATTAAACCGAACGCTTTCCAGATAAAAACAAACGCCTTCCAAATTAAATTATTAAAAATTATATCGTCAGCCTTTGAGACTCATTCCTATGCTGCAGTAAAATGTAATAACCTGACGCTCAATGGCCTAGAGGCCGCCAAACGTCTGGTTGGGGGCTTTGCCCCACACCCCGAGAATAGAACAACCCCAATATCCTTTCTTCTTCAGACCCTCTTACCTTTATTGCAGTAAGAAAGTGGTTTTACTATATAGATTAGTGCAGTGGGATATCGTAGGACAGAATGTCCACTGCTCCTATGACGCCCATCCGCTCTCCATCGCATGTATGCGGTTTATTCTCCGAGTGCCCGTTCTCTACCTGGGGAGAAACACCATGAGAGCCCCATTCGGAAGTGCTTATTCTGCAGAAACGTAATTGGAATTAATCGGTACTGGTTGACGGCAATAATACTTACTCCTCCGAATCCCATTGTGACTCTCCCTACCTCTCTCCCTACCTCCCCACTATACTTCGGACCGAATCGAATAATTTCGAATGAATATTCGAATAAATTCGAATATTCGAATATTCATTATTCGAATATTCGGTGAGGTCCAAAATTCGAATATATTCATTATTCGAATATTCGGTGAGGTCCAAAATTCGAATATATTCATTACTCGAATATTCGATGAGGCCAAAAATTCGAAAATATTCATTATTCGAATATTCGCTGAGGCCCAAAATTCGAATATATTCGTTATTCGAATATTCGATGAGGCCAAAAATTCGAAAATATTCATTATTCGAATATTCGCTGAGGCCCAAAATTCGAATATATTCGTTATTCGAATATTCGACAAGGTCCAAAATTCGAATATACTCGTTATTCGACTATTCGACGTGCCCCAAAATTCGAATATATTCGACGCTACTCAGATAGCCACGGATCTCCCTCGATAGAGAGCCTTCGGGCTCTCTTGTTAAGAAGGATCTCGGGCCGCTTGTCGCAGGGCCACGTGGCACGTCCCCGGGTGGTGGATAAGGGAATTAAACGCGAACCAAATGCGACCGTGTACTGCCCAGAGATGCAGGGGATGGACTCCTTGCTCCTGCTGTGTCGGGTCGACGCGTTCCTTGTGCATGGGAGCGGCATGTTCGTGCACAGTGTGCGCGGATGTGTCCATGACTGTGCGGATTGTAACTGTGTCGGCCCGGCCAAAAGCTTGCACTCGGTAGACTGGGAGTACATCGTAAGGCGATTCGGGGCCGCCTCAAAAGTCTCGCCCCGTCCCTTCGGGCAGTCTGGCTGGCTGCCCGGAGTTCTTCGCCCGCACGACAGAGCCTGACTAGCTACCCGTGTTGTATGGAAGTCAAACACAGCAGCACTAAAGGGCCTCATTCCCCTGACCCCGAAAGAGCCCCATTTCTGCAGCGATGGGAAGGACGAGTACGGAGAGGCTGCTAAAATCTCAGGGCCTAACCAGGCTGCGCAAATTGAGAAGGACTAGGATGACGATCTGTACTTACAACGCCCGCACACTTGCATCGGAAGCATCCGTCGAGGACCTGATGATGCAAGCCAAGAAGATCAAGTACGACGTCATCGGACTGACCGAGACGAGAAGACAACACCCCCTACACGCCGCCTACGACTCCGGAGACGAACTGTTCCTCGGAACATGCGACAGCAGGGGAGTAGGCGGCGTTGGTGTCCTCGTCAACACGCACTTGGCCATGAACGTCGATTCGTACGAGTCTCTGACAACCCGAATCGGACGTCTGCGACTGAAGCAATGTGACTCCGTGCCAGCTTTGACCGTATTCGTCGCGTATGCCCCAACATCCGACTACGACGACGAAGAGGTCGAAGCCTTCTACGTGGAGCTGGAGAAGTTCTATAAGGAAGATCACACCTTCTACAAGGTGATCGTCGGCGACTTCAACCCCAAGATCGGACCGCGAAGGTCGCCAGAAGAACTTCACATCGGAACCCACGGTTTGGAGTGGAACGAGCAAGGTGAAAGGCTGCCTGAGCTTATCATGTCGACCAAGACCATCCATGGAAACTCGCAGTTCCAGAAGCCTCCCTCCCTACGATGGACCTGGGAATCTCCCGGTGGCCAGTTCCACAACGAGATCGACCACATCATCTTCAATCGCAAGTATTGCCTGACCGACGTCTCCGTTGTCCCCAAGTTCTATACGGGATCGGACCACCGCCTCCTTCGCGCGAGGTTTCGCTTTTTGCGTCAAGGAGAGAAGGCCGCGAAGTTCAAGAAGAGGAATCCCAGAACGACCATCAACTGGGACCTTTACACCTCTCTTGCCGGCCTTTGGGAAGATGCCGTCATGGACAACGTCGATGAGGAATACGACCGCTTCGTGCACCATCTCCACGATAGTGCTAAGGGAGCCGAGAGCTTGAAGACCACCAAGAGGCGCCTGTCTCCGGAAACTCTCGAGCTTATACGCCAGCGTTGAGCAGCACGAGAGTCAGGCAACTATCAGCTGACGTCCGAGCTTGCGAAGCTATGCAGAGCGGCGATAAAGGAAGATCTCAAGGAGAGAAGGGCGGAAGTGTTGGCTGAAGCAACAGAGGCAGGGTTGAGCATCCGCAATGCCCGCCGAAACTTCGCCAACTTCAAGACCAAGATGACCGCTCTCCGACGTCCTGACGGAACCGTCACCTCTTCCAGAAGGACCATGGAGAAGGTCATCCACGACTTCTACTCCGATCTCTTCGATAGCCACGTTCGTCGCGTTGGTCGGACTTCTTCGTGAAAGCCCTGAACGACCGATATGACGCTCTTCGTGTCCCTCGAGCGAGGAGGATCCATTGGACCACTCTGGCACGCGACAGGGACGAATGGAGACGCTGCTGGCGCCTGCTCGAGCAAGTCGATGATCAACGGGACGACAGGTGACACAGGTGATACTGAGATAGACTACTGGGAGTCAGTTTTTGCGCATTCTGGATATAACTCGCCTAAAGTCAAGTATATGAAAAACCAAGGTTTGAGCTCAGCAGCTCGAGCTCTATCGTTTGGTATACATATTTCATATGGAGCCATGAAAATATTCGAAATGGGAAACATGTTTAATTACCCAAGCGAAGGCCGACCAATGGACTTGAGAAACATGAACGATGCGGCCAAGGTCGACCTCTGTCGAAAGTACTTCATCGTCGGTTTGTTTGGTCTACCGTTGGTGTGGCTTAGGAACACATCCTGGTTCTTTGGTTGAGGCTTTCTTCGACCGCAATCACCGGCCACCAATACCAATCGGAAGTATGTCACGCTGAGTGCCAAGGAGCGATCTTCTGGTTAATAGTAGTATGTGTTTGGGAGACCATCTTCCAGTCGTACCGTTCGAGAAGTGTCGCATGGGCAGACTATTTGACATTCATTTTCTCAGTCGGAAAGGTATAGACTGGCTGCGATCTCACCCCAAATTGCCACAGCATCATTCATCCTTCTCAAAGTCCTTTTCTGTGATTCACTTGTAGGAGACCTTATTTCTCAGCTTAACGGCGAGGTGTTTCCTCACTCAATTGTTGTTTTTTCTTTTCCGGGTTTGTAACATAAAACACCATATGCATATTAACATAATGCCTTTAAATAACATGTCGTGTTTGAGATTACGTTTATTTCTGTATTTGCTTTACGAGGATCATCAGAAGCCGTAGAATATCTACAATTTCAACCAAAGTATTCTTTATTGATAAATTTTGTGGCTAGAAGCCGTAGAATGTTTACAATTTCAACCAAAGTATTCGCTATTGATAAATTTTGTGGCACTATGTCAGTTGTGCGTTACGGTCGGAATTCATTAAGATTAGAAGAGTTTGGATTTGAAAATTGAAGACACGATCTTACAGAAGAATTTAGAAAAGGCATTTAGCCTAGGGCTCAATTTGACTTTCATTTCAAATACTTCTGTCGTATACTTCAGACCGAATCGAATAATTTTCGAATAAATTCGAATATTCGAATGTTCATTATTCGAATATTCGGTGATGCCCAAAATTCGAAAATATTCATTATTCGAATATTCGATGAGGCCCAAAATTCGAAAATATTCATTATTCGAATATTCGATGAGGCCCAAAATTCGAAAATATTCATTATTCGAATATTCGACGAGGCCCAAAATTCGAATATATTCATTATTCGAATATTCGACAAGGTCCAAAATTCGAATATATTCATTATTCGAATATTCGACAAGGTCCAAAATTCGAATATATTCATTATTCGAATATTCGGTTTTTCGTGAAACCGAATATATTCGATTATTCGTTTATTCGAAAAATTTTTGGAAGGACACAAGTATACTCCCCACCCCCCCCCCCCCCCCCCTCACCGCTAATACTTCCTTACTTATATGCTGGCGAAAGTGAGAGTCAGCAATCACATGTGACACTGAGTCCCGACTCAGTGTCGCATGTGAGTGCTGTCACCAAGTTGCGACGACGTGTCTTGCTTCTGCCCCCGTCACACGTGCCACAACTTCTGTGACTGGTCGTCAGAAACTCGACGCACATTGGACGATATTGGGGAGAAATCCTGGTCCCCCTCTAGTGGTCCACCTTTTTAACGATTTAACGGGAACACTCACGCCTGCTTCCTATGTAGGCCGTATTAATAGCCCGCAATTGGAATCATATGAAAATGAGGGCCACTAGACGGTGGCCGGCGTAAAATTAAGCAGCTCATCTAGCCATGAAGAGCAGTGCTTCCTGCAGACGGCACTTGATATTCAGTACTTTCAGGACTGCCATATGGGTGGACTCGTCGACGAGGAATTCGGCTCGTTGTGGTGAATCGCCACTTGTTACTACTGCCTCTGAAGCACATACTTACCAGCTTATGTCGAGCACAGGCTGAACGAAGCCTATGCTGTTGTGTTTTTTTTTTCACGGAACTTATCAGTTTTCTTAGCTACTCGATAGTATTTCAGGAGAATTTCCACCGTTATTAACATTACATACATATGGAGGTGTTTGCCTGGTTGTTCTAACACAGTGAGCCTTTGTTTGGTTTAGTTTGAGACTTACATACCCTATTCGCTCTAGATTGAACGCTTTCCAGGACAATTCAGGCGTTTCTGAGAAATCATACTGGCTGCGTCTTCAGAAGATATCACAAATTTGGGATATATCCTAGTCAGGGGCCACATAATCAAAAAGTATGTAACAAAATGAATTGAGACTTAACGAGCAGCTCCCAGGAAACGAGATGGAACCTAAAATAAGCCAAAAAAAAAAAACGAAAGAACAAACAAAAAATAATAAATCGCCGCGGTTTTACAACCGCGGGCAAAGAGCGACAGAATGGAGGCGTGCCGTGTGCTTACCGCCGGCTGACATGTTATAACCAGTATCTAACATGCTGAGGAGGTCACATAACTTCGTGTCCTTACAACCGCGGTGAAAACAAATATATATTTTTTCGTTTTTCTTTGTGGATTTTTTAGGTTGGGTCCTATGTTGTTCTGTAGGAGCCGTTTGGTAATGCTCAGTTGGGTTTGTTACATAATTTTAGTTAAGTGACCTCCTCCCCCCCCCCGGACTAGGATAGATCCCAAATTTGTGTCAAGGATTTCTTCTTGAAGCCCGTTCGGACAGGGTTTCTCAAGAAGTTCTATGTCGTTTAATTCGTTGTCACTTGTCGATAATGTGGACCACATTTGGAAGGGCGGGAACGAGACACTCGATAGCAACCAATTAGAGCGCCAGTTAGGATATCCTTCATGCTCTTTTGGTGACACCTGATTGGTCTAGCACGCGGCGCAAGTACCGAATAGCCCTGAAATTCCTACATTTTTAGTAACGACACTATTTTATGGCACATTTTGATTTAAAAAGAGGCGAAAATTTTTAAAACTTGTCACGCTAAGAGATTGTTCCATGCACTCGTCCTGCACGTCGCAACATTTCCTTGATTGGCAGTGCAAGTGTGTTTTACGTGCAATGGCTCATTGGGAATTTACGCTTTTTTGCTGCATAGATTTCCACTCAGCTATATCACGCGTGCCCTATGCGTCGTACAGGAATAAATAAATAAACTGCACATAAACAGCATTTATTCCGTCAACTAAGTAGACATTGACACTAGCTGGACGAATGCATGGCGCAACCTTCTCGTCTCACGCATTGGAGAATTTTTGCGTTACTGCATTGGAAACGTTTCTGTAGCTAAAGTGTTGGGGATTTTGTGACCATTCAAGAATTGCAGTCACTTTTGAAAAGTTCTGGGGCGAATTTTATTCAAAAATATAAATTTTCGTGATCGGGTATAGCTATTTTACGTGTATACTTTGCTTTTAAAGGCGTCCGTTTTGATTCGAAAAGTGTTCAGGTTAAAGTGGAAATGGTACAAATTGCATTTGCACTCGTCTGTCGCCTCACGTTCGTCTACACTCTCGTTTACACTCTGATGCTTGACGACGTGGTCGTTAGGGAGCGTTTAGTGTGCGCACGATGCGATCTAATGATAACCACCCATATCGATCCATCGCGTCGCGCGATCGATATGGGAGTTTATCATTACATCGTGTCGCGCTTCGCGTGCACACTAAACGCTCCCTTACAATTAGATCACTTTTGCCATTATGGCCTATGTTATACTTTGCCGACAAGAGCGTCTCCGAAGTACAACATACATACACATATATGAATAATCCATGCATGCCGTCGCGTCGCTGGGCATCGGAAGTATAAACGAGAGCTGAGGTAGCCCTCATCTCTGTGGGTTTGTTTATAGTCTGCGATGACAGCGACTTCTCGCCCGGGTGAGGCCTTGTTTAGTGCGCGCGCGACGCTCAGCGCGATGCCATGTGCAGTGGCCGAATTGATCAATCGCGTCGCTCGATCAATTTGGCCACTATGCATGCATCGCGTCGTGCGTCGCGTGCACACTAAACAAGGCCTTTGCCCGGGCTATCGGGTTGTTGCCTATGAGCAGGACCTGGAATGAGCTGCTTTCCGTGCGCCGAATGCATAGCCTTTTCTCAGTTCCACAATCTCACAAGGGAAGGATACTAGGCGATCATGGGACTTTGAGATTTATTTATTTATTTATTTATTTATTCAAGACATGGGCCGCAGCCACAGGTATAAGTAGATTGTAAAAAAAACATCCACAGAGTGGCAACAAAGTACAATAAAAAGAGTACAAATAACATCCGATGAGATTCATTGCAAACGCAACAGGATTCTTGAAACCACACAGAGATAGACCCAAGTCATCTTGATTTCCATCCAGAATAAGGTTGAACTCTTTTATACTCCTGTGGGTGAAGAAAGTTGTTCTGGCTCGCGATTTTACAACCGCAAAATAGAGTCTGAGTTTTCTCCTTTTGAGATGGGATGCGAATCACGGGATGCGGCTTCGAACACTCATTCCAAATGTGTTCCTTTCTGCTGAGCGCATCTGTGAACGTTTATGGACCATTTTCAAAGCAGGCTCCTTTGCCGTCTAGGTCCACGCATAGGAGGCCAATCACAAGAGAGCGAGGTTGAAACTGTGCTGCCGGCCGAGGAGTGGTGGCGCAAGGGGTGGAGGAGCGGCGTGGTGAGACGGGGTGGTTTATGGTTCGACTCCCCTGCGGTGCAGGAATTTTGCACTTCCTAAAAAAGATCTGCCACCATCAACCAGAGCTCTCTATGTCAAGTAGCGAAGATTGGGCGAAATCGACTGTTATGATCCCATCACCCACACTTACAAGTGGGTGATTAGTGCCTTAAATAACCCCCTTGGGCGATTTTTTTTCGACACACGGGGTCGGTGAGGACAATACTTATCTTCCAAACTATGTTCTTACTAGCTGTTGTGTTGTCGTGCCTTTTGGAGGAGTTTGGACAAGCAGCTTGCCAACAGCTGTTATGTTTTGAACATTTCGTAGTGCTATTTCACAGTTGCTAATGTAACGCATTGTTTGTCTTCTCACCAAGTGGTTAGCAACCATTCATGATAAGTTGTATCTTCGTGCCAGTATTATTATTATTATTTATTACATGGCTAAAATCCATGTGAAGAACAATATAATTAGAAACAGTATGCAATGATATCCACACGACATTGGCTAACGATCCAGACCAAAGTGTAATAGAATGATTAGAAAGTACATTCGATAACAAACACCCGGAGAATGAAGAATAGAAAGGAGAACAGACCAAGAGGGACTCTGCCACAAAATCTCGTTATGTCCTAGAATTATTTATGAATCGACTTGCATTCGTAATAAATGGCTTCAGGTTGTACGGAATAACTGAGTTTTTGGCAAGTTTCATATAATCCGAACCTGCTCTATTGACAAAAAAATTATGTCGAATTGAAGATTTTGCAGTGCTTAGTGAAAGCTTCTCTCCTCCACCTCGGGTTCTAGATGGTCTCACCATGAAGAAATCACGTTTGTCAAGTCCACAGAAACCATGGAGAATTTTGTGTACCATTACGAGGTCGTATATTCTTCGTCTGTATGAAAGTGTCTGTAGCCCAAGTTGTTTGTTTCTTGTATCACTGCTGGGAATAGCATGGTAATCAAAGCCACATTCCCTAACAAATAGTTTTCTAGTGAAGCTATTTTGGACTTTTTCAAGTCGAAGTATATTTTTCTTCTTAACTGGGTAAAAAATTGTTGTTCCATACTCAAGTATCGGCCTAACGTAAGTCTTATAAGCTTTGACAAGGACAGATGGGTTTTTTGTGGAAAGACTTCTAAAGAGATTGTGTACCACAGCTATCGCTTTATTTTCAATTTGTTCACAATGCGCGTCCAAAGCTAAATTTGCATCGAGGAGGAACCCAAGATCTGTTGTTTGATCAGTGCTTGTAATCTCATTTTCACCTAACTTGTATGTGTAACCAGGATTTCTTCTTCCTAAATGGAGCACCTTAGTTTTTTCTTTTGATAAAGGAAGCCGCCATTCGTGGGACCAGCGATCAACAGCATCTATAGCTTGCTGCAGAAGGTTTTGATTATTGATTGGTGAGCTATGGTAAATTTTCAAGTCATCAGCAAAAGCTATGCATTTCACTCCTGAGTTCGTTATTAGTGACGGTAGTTCGTGGGTATAGATATTAAATAGAATAGGTGATAGAACGCAACCTTGTGGAACGCCACTACGAGCCAGTTGTGGTGCTGAATAATTGGAATTCACGCGTACAGTAAAAGTTCTGTGATCTAGAAACTCAACTATCCAAGAAATTATTCGAGGATGAAGTATGAAGTATGTAGTACGAAGTAGTAGTAGTAGTATGAAGTTGTCAGTACGAAGACAAGTCCTTCCTAGTGACTTTTCCGTTGCGATTTGGCATGGAGAGCTTTGGTTGATCGTGGCAAATCTTTTTTAGGAAGTGCAAAAATCCCGCACCACAGGGAAGTTGGACCATAAATTAGCCCGTCTCACCACATCCCTCGTCTACCTCCTGCGCCACCACTGCTCGGCCGGCAGCGCAGATTCAACCCTACTTGAGCTCGCTTTCTTGTGATTGGCCCGCTCTGTCTGGGCCTAGAGAGCAAAGGAGCCTGCTACGAAAATGGACCATGACTCTGTTCACAGATGCGCACAGCAGAAACGGAACACATATTTGGAATCAACGTTTAAGGCCGCATCCACTGATATGCATCCCATCTCAAAGTCCCATGGTCAGCTAGTATCCTACCCCTGCTAGACAAAAGTCGGTCAATAACCGAGCATGAAAGGTTAGAGCAGATTTACTGTTCGGTCTGAATCTTGTGTGTCACAGACACTAAGTTGGTTAGTAAGTGACCATGAAAGAGTTTGGAATCGAGCACGAAAAGCGGTCACACCCCCACATCCCCCGCTGGACAATAGCAACACGTGCAGCGGTGGGCGTGGTCGCCTTTCATTTTCGGTTCCAAACTTGTTTATGGTCGCTTACTAACCAGCTTAGTGTCTGAGACACAATAAGGTTTAAGCCGAGCAGTAAATCTGTTCCACACCCTTTCATGCTCGGTTATTAACCGGCTAACCGACTTTTGTCTGAGATAGATATTGTTCATGTGAGTTGTAACGGCTACTCGGGCACTCGTGGCTGTCTGCTTGCAGCCATGACGTGAGAGTGGCGCTTTTTATCCACAAGGTGGAATTTATACTTCGCTTGCCGTTACGAAGGCTACTAATAATATCGATCGCATGCGCTGCGCAATCGATATAGCTGGCCTTTGCAACACCACGCTGCAGGCCGACTGAAGTATAAATCCCGCCTAACTCCACCATGTTGTCTTGTATTTGTTGATGACCTAACTCAGCACCTCATCTATTACGCTGAGCTGCCTCCTTTTCTGTGCCTTTGTTTCCTTCCTGTCACTTGCTATCTTGCTATCTTGTATGTGCTATATGTTGTGAGGTTCTGAGGATTCTCTCATTCCACTTTGTTCCATTCTGTGAGGCTGCTATTATAGAATAAAGGTTGGCAGTGTGTTTTACTTTCGACATGGATCTGCTTCACGAGATCGGCCATTGCATAAACTTTGCTCGGCTGAAGTGGAGAAACACCACTGGATTATTCTGTAACAGGAAAGTCAGCGAGAGGTTGAAGCTTAAGGCGTATCACGTGGTAGTTAACTCGTCGCATGGTACAAATCTGAATGATGTTGGCCGATAAAGGGAACGTAGCGTCGACTGAGACTGGTCGACGGATCGCTCCCGCCACGAAGTATTAGGTTGTCCGGAAAGTTCTCAGCGCTTTGAGTGCTTCAATTTGAATTACCATAATCTTCTAAAATCTCATCGGATTTAGTCGAAATAAGCACCGTTTGAATCACACACTTTTGCCAACGGGCCACCAGCTACAATACTATAAATATAATACAATATAAAAAACTCAGTTCGATATATTCTCCATCCAAGTCTATGATCCTGCTCCATCTTTCAGGCAGCCTTTCAATTTCTTTCCGTCAGAATTCCGAGGGTTGTGAGGAGAAGAATTCAGAAACCTCCAGTTCCAGTTGACGTCGATCATCGAACTCTACCTCGATGATGCTGCTTCAGAGCTCTGAACAGGTGGTAGTCAGAAGGAGCGAGGTCTGGAGAGAACGTTGCATGGGGCCGAACTTCACAGCCTAACTCCTGGATTTTTTCGCGACTCTCTTTTGCGACATGTCGTGCAGCAGGTGGACATTTCCCCGTTCTGGACGTTTTTGGCGCATGGCGTCGGCCACGTTCTGGAGCTGGGTAGCGTGGACAGATGCTATGACTGTGGTCTCATTATCCGGCAACTCCCAGTGAAGCATGCCTTCTGAGTCCCACCAGCAACACGGAAAAACCTTTTCGTGGTGTCCACGTTTTGGTTGTCTTGAAGCCGGTTCTCCGCGTGGGAGCCACTGGCTCTTGCGGTTGTGGTTAATATAAAGAACCAGCTTTCACCATTAGCAACAATGTCCTTCAGAAAGTCCTTTCTGTGCGGGCGAACAAGCAGCGGCGTTGATTCGGCATGCCTTGTCAGAGTCCCGCAGCTCATATGGTACCCAAGACAACAACACTGCGATACCCAAGGATCTCCTGCTGCCTCACGACAGTGCTTTGCGTACATCCAAGTGTCGCCGCCAATTCGCGACTGGTTGAATTTGGCTTCACCTTGAAGGCCTCGCGCAAGCTGTCTTCTTCCACAATAGAGGGGGGTCCAGAACGAGGTCGATCTTCGAGAGGGATATCTCCAGCCATTCAAGGAGGAAGTCATCCGCTATTCCACAGTGACCCGCTGATGCCAACGGGCCACTGTGGAATAGTGAATGACTTCCTCCTTGAATGCAGCGCAGATGTTGGAGGCTGCAGTCCTTGCGGAATGGCCTTGCAGAAATTCGTGGTGGACGATAGGTCGTACGATGCTGCTGCTTATCGTTGACATTGTTGCCGTATTTGCACTCGACGAGGCCTTATACAGTACAGCTTCGAGAGCGTACTGTGACGTCACCACACAAGATTAGTACAGTAAGAACTTCAACAAATTTAACAGGCAGTGGCGTAAAGTGTTGAAAGACTTTTCGAACAACCTAATACAGCTTCAACGTTTACTTATTGGGTTATTGAATTAAAACGTCAAACAAAGTCGTTCTAGAGATTTTTCTCAAAGTGTTTTCCAAGCTCTTGGAAAGGCGTGCTTCACGTGGAAGGAGCTCGTTTGGAGTTAGAAAATGCTTGATTTCAAAAGAGTTAGGCTTTCAGAGGTTGGCGATAAATTGATGTGAAAAGCGAAGAATGCACTGTAACTGGCTCAGTGCACATGGGGGAGGTTATAGAAAACCTGCGTAGCACTGAATAAGTACGTTACATAAACGCCGCCGGTCTCCACATGGATCAAGCAGCTGCCAGAAATACACAATTTTAACGTCAAATTGGACAATTGCAAGCAGATATGATGTTCCTTAAATCAATGTGTACGTCTTCCATATCGAATCCAGCTACTTGCAGGCTAAATTACCAACTTTGCAAGATGGTTGGAATAATTTTTTGTTCACGGAAAATTTGGTACAATTTTTTTTAGTTCTATTGCGCGAGTGAGTAATAGTTTTATGAAATTTTATTTTTGAGGGAAAAATAAATTAAACTTGGTTTTAAAGCAAACAGAAATTTCTCTATCAATCGAATAAAAGCTTCGGAGTCGTGGACAAGAGCTCTGGGCAATCTCTTAATTTGGCACTAGAGAACGACTGCCTTCCTGCTCTTTAAACCAGCTTTAAACGATTATTTATACTTGAAGAATGAGAATTTTATAAAGTGAAACAACGCGTTCACTTACTGAATAGCTGAATTAAAACTTCAACGAAAGTCACATAAGTTTTTCCTTAAAAAATTTTCTTCTAACCTTTTTAGAAAGTCTAGATGAATGAGGAAGGAACTCGCTTTGATTTGGAAGATATTCTATTTGATTTCAAAGGCGTTAGTCTTTTTCAGAAAAAAAAAACAGCCATGAGGTGTTCAGTTGGTGTGAAATGTGTTGAACTTTGTTGAAAAGTGTCCAATTTCATTTGGAAATGTTCAGCTTGACGTGAAAATGGTGTAAATAACAATCACATTCAGGTAAACGAACCTTCATCGATGTGAGGCAAATGCTGAAGTATAAGTAAGGGCTATGAATAGATTGCCCTTCAATGTCTTTCGCCCCTCCCAGAGAAGAGTTCGTCGTGCAACACTCTATCGCAAGCGTATAGAGTACGGCGCTCAAGCTTTCTAGCGACGGTGACGTGATAATGCGGAAGGAAACGAGCACTATCAGTCGGAATCCCAGCCACCCTAACGAAAAATGATAAGAAAACTCGTAAAGAATATCAGTTCTCGAGCTTATCAGTGCTTCGCCGTGTGCAGCTACAAAAGTCATGCATGTATGTTGTTGCGAAAATAGTGATGCATTTTTACCCAGAATATACCAAATATATCACGGGGCAAAAACTGTTAAACGTGTTTATTGGACGAGACGTTGACCATTTATGGTGGGAATCTCGCAAAGCTTTACCCTGCGGAAAGGCCTCACAACAACTTGTCGATCGGCCTGAAAATATTAATCCGGCCCAGTACGAGAATAGGGGATGCAGAGATTTCAATAGAAAAATATACAACTGATTAGACTTTTAATCAAGCTTATATAAGGAGTACAATACCTAACGCGACCGATAACTTATAATCAGGTTTATGCAAGATGTATAAAAACACCCTTTCCCCGGAAGCCGCCCTTGTATCAAAAAATTTGAACTTCAACAAACTGTCATCATAGCATCCTTAAGACTTTTCGGCGCTATGATACATGTGGCGGATGTTAATACGCTACCATTTTCCCTTGATGATCACATGTCCACTTTAGTTTGTCTCTATATTTCGGCAAGGAAAGTGTTCCTCTTTTTTGCAAGGTGACTCGCCCCAAGTCCCCCGTGTCGATTTGATTATCTCGATCGAAACGGATGAGCTCTTTAAGTCCAAGGCAAGGGCTGCAGACGCTAGTGATTGAGTCTATTCCTCTACTCTTTTTTGGATTTTTATTTTTTTTGGTACATGTCGCGTAGGTGAGCAGCATTGGTAGGTGGGAGCGCACCAGTCAATGATAACCAAACAGAGTACAGACCGAACACATGTCAGCCCATCAGGGTACCAGCTGTACATGCTCCCTCTGAATGTCACGCCCATTCAATGCGGTCCAATTGGTTTAGGCGTTTCCACCTACCAATGCTGCTCACCTACGCGACATATACCTTTTTTATTTATTGAGTACGTCACATACACGTGCCAAGGTCAAAAACATCAGACAGGCAGAAAGTTAGAACGGAACACGTAATGCAGCTGTCCAATTGCAGACAAAATTAGTCAAGAATAGGATAAAAAATGGAAAACTAGGGATAAAACGCAGGTAAAAAAGGGGAGGATAGAACGCAAGACATCTCAGAGGTGAAAACCGTCAACGGAACCGAGCATGATTCCCACCACTAAAAAACACCGTTTGGAAACACCGGATTGGGTGCCACTATCAGACGCGGCACCGGGAGACACGCTCCAACATTACTAAATCGACTTGCAGTATTTTTTCAAAAAATACTTCTTGGGTAACATTCATGCCAGAAAGAGGCGGTAGGAGGTTAAAGCAATCTAGCCTATATCCGGTACGAGCTCAAGAGTGCCCTGACAGCACCACTCCGCGAAAGGTGCCAACGAAGAAGCGCGTCCTGAACCAGTCCTAAAGCGGGTAACTTCCAAAGAGAAGAACAAATCCTATAGCTATATATTGGACATGAATGAATGAGACGTGCTGCATGTGGCCCTTGAAAAAGTAGCGAAGCGTGATACCCGCAACGTATAATCGACACTAAAGGAAATCGTAGAGATTCCAGAGACGGCCCTGGATTCCCTAGATTGAACTGCCAGACACATTTATGCCCTAAAAAACCAGATAGGCTGCAAGCAATTGTAAATGTAACGTCATAAACTGTGGTTTTCAACGGATGCTTATCCCACAGGTGATCGTCTGGAAGTGGCATCCTAGTGTTTTGCGGATTCGATTTTTGACCAGAATTGCTCTTTTGAGGTGGGAATTACATGGGTATGTCGGACGTTGGGCAGGAATCACAACAGGTATACAGTAGCAGCTAGATTCTCCGGTGAAGCTCAACCAGTAGTCGAACTATTGGTACTACTATTGGTTGAGCCTGCCCTCCCCTCCCAAAAAATTCCGATTGTTGGTAGAGTATGCTTCGAAAACTTCACAGAAAATCTTTTAAAAACTGGGTAAAACCGTTAAAAACATTCGACAGTCCGAATTTGTAAACGTGTGTGCCAGTAGATATGGAGAAAAATACCTGTGAAATGTGACCTTTGAAGTGCATCATAATTAGACATTTCAATCAGATAAACGTAGCACAGCGATTCTACAAGCACAAAATGGACTTTTTTGGTCACAACATCCCATGATATCCCGGAGGCCTCCAATTGCGATCCATTTGATGCTTGAACATCAGTTGTTGAAGTAACAAGATTATAGAGTAACTCCGCGCTGTATCGCTTCCACATTTGGCAGTTTTACTCTAGTCGAAGCAAGCTTGGATGTCTTTTTTTCGTCTCGATATATACATAGGATTTGAATCTTTAAAGCTTCTGAGCAAAATTGCAGAATTTTAGGAAAGAAAACTAGAGTACGTCATGTTCAAGTGGTTTCGTAGTGGCCTCCCTTGGAGCAGATGCAGAGGGCCAAACGTTTCGCGAATTTTTCGACGATGGGCAGCAGGTCGTACCTAGGAACAGATTCTGTTCACGGATGAGAAGCTGTTCACCGTGGAGCAGGCGCACAATCGCTAAAATGGTAGGATGTTGTCTACAGAGGCTCCAAGCACCTCTACTATCGTCCAAAACCCACAATCTGTCATGGTTTGGGTCGGAATCTGCGCCAGCGGCAAGACCCCTGGTTTTCGTGGATAAAGGGGTGAAAATCGACGAAGATGTGCACCAGCCAGACATTCTTGAGTCCGTAGTTCTTCCTTGGATCGACCAGCACTTCGATGATGCCTATTGGACGTTCCAACAGGACTCTGCACCTGAACATAGGGCGAAGAGTAGGCAGGCGTGGTGCACGGCCTATTTCCCCGATTCCATCACGCCTTCGGAATGGCCGCCGTATTCTCCAGATTTGAATCCGATGGACTATAGTGTGTGGGCATTTTCAAGGCTACTCAGACAAATCTCGGGAGCGACCGCCGGCCGATCCGCCCACTTTTCGATTTGGCGGACAAACGGGGGAACTCCGGCGGGGGCGTGTCCCCAGCCTTTGGCCGGCCATCGGCGCGCATCGATGCGAAATGTGGACCGCCGGGCGGTCCGCCCACTTTTGGGCCTGCTGGACAAAGGGGGGAACTCCGGCGGGGGTGTCGGTCCCGGCTGGATTCAGGAAAATTCAGGAAAACGGCTACCGCGGGATTGCTGGGGTCGACCGCCGGTCGATGCCAAAAGGCGGACTTCCCGCGACCGGCTGGCGGTTCACAACGCTCGCCGGCGCCCAAATCGATCGGCCGCACGCGCGTCGCGGCGCGCGAGGCTGCGCTGCCCGGGGTCGACCGCCGGTCGAAGCCCTGGGCGGGCAAACGGCGGAGCTCCGGCGGGTGCCTGGCGGTTCACAACGCTCGCCGGCGCCCAAATCGATCGGCCGCACGCGCGTCGCGGCGCGCGAGGCTGCGCTGCCCGGGGTCGACCGCCGGTCGATGCCAAAAGGCGGACTTCCCGCGACCGGCTGGCGGTTCACAACGCTCGCCGGCGCCCAAATCGATCGGCCGCACGCGCGTCGCGGCGCGCGAGGCTGCGCTGCCCGGGGTCGACCGCCGGTCGAAGCCCTGGGTGGGCAAACGGCGGAGCTCCGGCGGGTGCCTGGCGGCTCACAACGCTCGCCGGCGCCCAAGTCGATCGGCCGCACGCGCGTCGCGGCGCGCAAGGCGGCGCTGCCCGGGGTCGACCGCCGGTCGAAGCCCTGGGCGGGCAAACGGCGGAGCTCCGGCGGGTGGCTGGCGGCTCACAACGCTCGCCGGCGCCCAAATCGATCGGCAAAACGCGCGTCGCGGCACGCGAGGCGGCGAGCGCGTTATTCAATTGCTTGACCGCCACCGAGCGGTCGGCGCTCACAGTGGGCTTCCGTCCGGCGGCCCTTCGTTTTTTTTTTGTGGCACAGGCTCTTAAGAGCTCAGCAAACCGAAGAGATCTTCGGTTTGCTGAGCTCGTCGTCTTTTGAATGTGCCTGGGTGCGATGGGAAGAAGCTGCTAAGGCGCAAATAGGGTCGGAGGGAGGGAGGGGGAGGGTTGCTTACCCCATACTGAGTACTGTTGGTTTTACGCCTTGGAGGGAATCACGTGTATGTGAAGTTACATCGGAATGGCCTACCTCAGTTCACCGCAGGAGTAAAACACACCATTGCTACAAAAAATCCGGTTGCAGCCCTGTCCTGCAAGGTGACCCCCCACCCGACCCTATTTGCGCCTTAGCAACTTGTTCTCATCGAACCAAGCTCTCTGAATGTTCAGCTCGATTTTAATTGATACCGTCTTGTTTTAGAATGTTCAGCTCGATTTTTAATTGATACCAACCGTCTTGTTTTAGACGAGCATTAAGTCCGACTGACCTGGCATGTCCTAATCATAACGAATACTAAGCTAAGCGAGATCGCGCAGTGTATTCGACTAGCTCGCCGCGATTCGATTGATAGCAAGAAGATTTTCTGCGTGAAGTATCACTTGTAAACGAGACAAGAAAAACTGTTATAGGAAGACATATTCTCACTTCTTGTTTCAAGCAAACAGCGTGTACTCACAAGCTGTTGTTCTAGGACAGGGCGATGCTGTTTTCACTACACCACCTTTAGCTGTTCCCTCACTACTTGTGCGTGAATTTGCGTGTGGCTGGTGCAGTTGCGTCGTCTCTTTTTTCTTCATGCCTTATCACATGCCGAGTTGGTTATTGTTTTCCACTGCTTGCTTGCCTCTCCACGACCATCAGTTCATCTTGCGGATCCTAATCTTCTTGTTCTTCCACTAGCTGTTCGCCTTCGTAAACTTCAAGTTGACGTGATTCGAAGTCCTTTAGTATGCTGGCCATCGTTCGGCCAGCTTGATTTCTTCCCTCGAAGGTTTCGAGGTTTCCTAAAGTTCGGAGCAGTTTGGGTATCTTCTTGGGGCGCGCGATTCTCATCGGGGCGCGTCATTGTCTGATGAAACTAATACTGTCCGTCCGGTCACAAAATGCGCTTGAAACTGAAGTTATGCAGCTATAGTGTATGTTAAGTCCAGCACAGCCGATTCAGCCACCTAGGAGGACCCACAAATCACAGTCTTTCGTTTTTGAGGGGGGGGGTATTTGAGATGCTGATCACGAATCTGATATCCGTTTTGCACGGTTCGGCTGGATAATGTAGATACAGGAATACATTCTTAGTTTCTGCCGGTAACGGCAGGTAGAGGGAATGGGTGACGGTAACGGTATGGGTGGTCTTCGATCGAATCGTGGGAAATGTCAGATCCGTGATTAGCACCCCAAACAACCCCCCTAGGCAGTTTCAGCGAAAAAAATGTCGACCGAAGTCTTGTCGCTGGAGACGGAACTTTTAACTATTGCCGTATACACTATTCGGAAGGCGATAACTTTGCTCATTGTGAAGGTACCGAAGAAGTTGAGCGCTCGTATGCATCCTAAGGAAATGGAAATTTTCTGACATATGAGCGGTGTGGAATACGCCATGCGCCCGCGTGATATTTTGCATTTTACTCTCGACTGATTGTGTTTCGCTTGAATGAGTGCCATAATTTCTCCATAAAGTGGCGTTTCGATTGATTAAAACTTGTGACCAGACGTGCAGTATTAGTTTCACTTAAAAGAAGGGGTATTAACCTGAATTGTTCGAGATTTCCTCCTGGATTATGGATTGAACTTTATACAAAGCCGCCGTCCTAAGGAGACTGCGGTTCAGGGCCCTCGGAAGACTCTTTGCTCTCCAGGTTCGATCTCCAATGAATGTTTGGCAGTATTCACGTCGTCGTATTCACGCTACGTCGTGGCTCTTGTGAAGTATCCACCTGTTTTCTGAGTCATGAGACTACATAGGCCCTTGTGCTACAACACTATCAGCACTACTCGCCGAATGTCGTGTGCAGCTCCCGTCGGTCTTACCATTAGACTCGAGCTCGAGCATTAGACTCGAGCTCGAGCCAGCCTGGGGGTTGGAGAACTAAAAGCAGAGTTACTTAGAGAACATAGAACTTCGATGTGGATTTGTAGCCTTTGTACGCTGCCCGTATTGTGCGCAGTGCTGCTTCATGCACTTCGTACTTGTGTATGTATGTGTACTCGTGTTGAACATTTATACATCACCATCCTTGAGGGAAAAAGGGATGACGCAACTGCACCAGGTCTAATAGGGGGCACCCAAAGCCCATCTCCAGCTCCTTCACTTCTTGCTCCTTTCTCTAAGTAGTTAACCTGAAAACCAACAGATCCGCTACCAATGTTCCATGTGGCATTAAAGAAGTCATTTGTCGTTTTCGCGTCGTCGTTTTCGGGTCGTCGTCTTCGCGCCGTCGTTTTCGCAATGAGGATGGATAATAAGGGAGAAACAAGGGACTAAGCTGGCTGGTGCCCGCTCTGAGATTGCACATGGTCGTGAAACGCTCAATATGACACGGTTTCTGTGTTCTCCGCGTCAGTGGACGAGAGCAAAGAAACCGTGTCTATGTGAGCGCCACTTGTCTCCAGAATTCGACTTCTTAAGTGGGTTTTAGTTTGGAAGTGAACCTACCTAGAATAGTGGAAGCGAAGCATCACACTTAGTTTATTTCGCCTTTTTGACATTGTTTTGATTCTATGATTACGTTTTTACCTTTTCAGTAGGGTTTTCTTTAGAAAATGGGCCTAAGATGTTTTGAGATGACTCCAGGGTGTGGTGCATCCATGCTGCTCTCGTCGCTCAGGGTAGTTAGGAGCTGCGTTCATTTTCTAACTAAAACCCACTCAGGAAGTCGAATTCTGCAGACAATTGCTGTGTGATTTTTTGAAATATAAAATGATTGACTAAGGTTTCTTTTAAAGAGCAGTAAGGTGGCAACTTGTTAGTGTTAAAAGAAGACACTGCGCCATGTACAAGAGACAAGAGATCGGAGCGAACTCCTCAGTTAAAGTACCAACGGGATAGGAGAGACAAAAATGGGGATAGAGCAAGAGAAAGA
This sequence comes from Heligmosomoides polygyrus bakeri, assembly GCA_947359475.1. Classification (NCBI taxonomy): domain Eukaryota; kingdom Metazoa; phylum Nematoda; class Chromadorea; order Rhabditida; family Heligmosomidae; genus Heligmosomoides; species Heligmosomoides polygyrus. The sequence goes on along the minus strand of OX375868.1, from coordinate 92,579,030 downwards.
GATCTAGGCCTTGGTGGTGGCGGCCTTTTTCGTACCCGCAGCCTTCTTAGGCGACTTCGGCTTCGACGCGGCGGCCTTCTTGGGAGTTGAAGCGGCTGCGGCCGAGGTGATGGTGGTGGCGGCGACGGGCTTCTTCGGAGACTTGGCGGTCTTCGCCCTCGGCTTGGTGGTCTTCTTCGGCGACTTCGATGGCCTCTGCTTTTTGGGCTTCGGGATCTTCGGCTTGGAAGCGGTTTTCTTCGGCTTGGGCTCACTGGCCTCCTTCTGCTTCCTCACAACCTTGGGCTTAGCAGCTCCCTATGTCTTCTCACCAAGACGGAACCTTCCAACAGCACCAGCGCCAGACATCTGCTTCAGAAAACCACTCTCGACGCCTTTCTTCAGCCCGAAGCGGAGACGAGCGTTGATCATTTTCTCATTGTCGCCGAGCTTGTACTTCTGGACGATGTACTTCAGAATGGCCTGCTTCGACGCTCTCTTGCGGTCCTCGACCACCTTGATAGCGGCCTTGATCATGGCACTGTAGACCGGATGGCTCGGTGTGGTCTTCGGCTTCTTCTCACCCTTCGGTTTGGTGGCCTTGGCCTTCTTTACGGTGGTCGAAGTGGCTGCAGGAGCCGGAGCAGGCGAAGCAGCAATGGCGTCAGGCATCGTCTTGAGTTGAATTCGTGGATTAGTCGAACTCGAATGGAACGATCATTGCAGGGATGGCTGCCACTGTAAGCGTATCAATTCTAGTCAATGTTTAGTCTACACTTCGTTCACTGACGGTCCTCTTTAGATCGACTCGCTTATAGGTCTTACGATTAGTCCCGCACGGAATGCAGCTCCTGGAAAATCCAACAGCTACGTCGTCACAGCGTCCCGAAGAACACTGTTAGGAGATCGAAGGTTTTCTGTAGAAAACATCAACAGGGTGTGGATCACAGATGCTAAACCACCATTCATGGTGCCGCCGTCAACAGTGAACACTTTTTCTTAACTCCGACAATGCACTTTTTCTTAACTTCGACAATGGGCTTCATTTCACAGGAGGCCAACTTCGGCGATCTCCTCGTCCGGTGGCGACGCCCAACTCGTCCTGGGCTGACCGACCACTATGCCCTCATCTTGGATTTTCGCATACAATATTTCCTGCATGTAAGCGTTGTTGACCTCTGTTCTTCAGTTAACACCCACCCCACACTCACATACCAACATATAGTTCTCTTAGGCTTGCGATCCTGAGCGCGAAATCCAAGGTTTCGTTTGTAGACTGACTGGCAAGGCTGGGAAAGACCCTGATCTTACAGACCTGCCCGAAGATATTGTTTCCTTCGTCATTGGTAGGTCCTCTCGCTTGCAAATCGGGATGCGAGGTCTATCGGATATCGAGAAGTGCTTAACATTCAGACTTCCTCATAGATGCGTTGGGACTGAGCAACCCTGATATTGATAAGCACGAGCGAGACTTGGTCGCCCGACGGAGCCTGTAAGCTTTCATGTCTCTTCGACAGCCACTCAAGAGTTCCACTCCTGCTTTGATCCTGATCACTGCACAGGTTCTGGAACACGCTCGGCAGCAATGACGAGGAGCGGTCTAACTTTTTAAGGCGGCTGAAATCGGCAAAGGTCGAATGGATATCGTTGGCAAGGAAGGCTATTGGGCGTGCACTGTGAGTAGTGCTAGTCATACTCCACTCCATGTTTACACCCTTCTGCTCCGAAAATGTGCATTTAGGACGCACTTACGCTGCTACCACGTCAAACCAGACGGTACGCTCGTCCCGTCAAATGTGAGGAGAACTAGTTCTTGTCTATTGCAAACAAGCGATGCACTCCTCATCCGCGATTATTTTCAGAAGCGCAAGCGGCCCGTGTTGCACAGCACCGAAAACATCACAAGTGAATAAAATCGCCGACACTAACAATGAACCTCCCACGTTAATCCTCCTTAGTTACTTGTAGGGGCCACATCTTAACGATGTCGCGACGAAGAAAGATTTCAAGAATTATCACTCCCATATTAAAGTAGCTCTTACTCTTACTTAACCGTCGCTGTCCAGAGGGTAGCAGTTTTTATTTACGTATAAACAAGGGGAAGTCTATCAAAAAAAAAACAACAGAAGTTTCGACCAAGAGAGCTCAATTCAATTCGTCTACACATTACACATCGCTGAGATGCGGCCTCTCAATGCTTAGAGATTTGTTTTTTAGTTTGCTGAAAGTATCATGATTTTGAGATCTGTTCCTCCTCCATTGCTTGTTTCAGCTGAAGATGATATGATTCGATCTCCAGTTGTTGTTATTTGATCACCAGTTGTTGTTGTTTTTTAGATGTTCAATTATCCCTGTGAAGCCTGTGTTGATTTGTTTGTTTTTCTATAGTGAACACAATAAAACGCTCTAGTTAAGATCTTCTAAGCACAAAAAGTAAAAAGGTGCGAAAACTGAAAAGGGACACCATCCGTGACTTATATCAAAAGTTCGGATCTCAGGATGACTCAGATAAGGGCATTTCCACCAGGCCAGAATTTCGTTGAAAGGGACGAAATCTGAAAAGGGACACCATCCGTGACTTATTTTAAAAGTCCGGGTCTCAGGATGATTCAGATAAGGACACTTTCACCAGGCCACATTTTCCTTGAAGGGGGCGAAAAGTTCACCGTCGTCCATAACTCGGGTCCATAACTGAAACGTGTGACGCTATGGGCCGCTGGTCAGCAGTGAGAGGAGGTCGTACTGGTCACCAGCTGCAACGATGGTCACTGCACAGCACACATCGGATCCGAATCCGATGACGGATAATTCGGGTCCGTGATTTTCTACAAACCTCTGGTAAAGGGCCCAGTGGGATAACGACATTTTTCAAGTCCCGATCTTGGGGCGATTCGGCAGAGGTGGTTTCAGCAGACTATTTTCTAACGATTCCGATGACTGATCTTAATCTGAAAATCATATCCCATTCGGATATCCTTTAGACGATCCAAAAGCCGGGTCGGTAAAATTTCGGTAAAATTTCATGTTATGGTCCGCTGGCCAAAAGCCGGTGGACCGCTGATCATATTCCTCCTCGAGGAGGAATGGCTCCTCCTCCGCCTTGGTTATGAACCGCTGCTCATGTTCCGGTGGACCGCAGCCCGAAGTGCTTGTGAACCGATGAAGAACCGCCGGACCTCCGGCACTTTAGGTAACCGTCTCCGCCCACGTTTGGATACGGACGTCGAGCGGGCTATCAGAATCTCGTCTTTTCGCAGGCGGTCGCACCCGAGATTTGTCTGAGTAGGGTCGGCGTCAAGCGCCACTGCAGTCTCCAGTCCCTGAAGGAATCCTAACGCCAGGAGTGTGTACGATTATTTCCTGATGAACTGCGGTCCATCGTCCCCAAACCTCGCGAAGCGTTTGGCCCTGTGCATCCACTCCAAGGGAGACCACTACGACTATAGTGTGTGGGCATTTTCAAGGCTAGGGTCGGCGTCAAGCGCCACTGCAGTCTCCAGTCCCTGAAGACCACTTCGAAACCACTTGAAGATGACGTACCCTAATGTTTATATTGTTTTAATTTAGCCGTCGTTTTCTCGAATTGTTCTTGAATTGAGGGAATCCTAACGCCAGGAGTGTGTACGATTATTTCCTGATGAACTGCGGTCCATCGTCCTCAAACCTCGCGAAGCGTTTGGCCCTGTGCATCCACTCCAAGGGAGACCACTACGAAACCACTTGAAGATGACGTACCCTAATGTTTGTATTGTTGTAATATAGCCGTCGTTTTCTCGAATTGCACAAATACAGGGTGAACCAAAATAAAGTGGACAAGATTTTTTCTTCGTAATTATAAAATATTAAAAATATTATAATTAGGACGAAAAAATCTTGTCCACGTTATTTTGGTTCACCCTGTATTTGTGCAGAGGTCAAGGGGGTCTACACTTATTATGTACGTGCCAGTACTCACTATACTTGTGTCCTTCCAAAATTTTTTCGAATAAACGAATAATCGAATATATTCGGTTTCACGAAAAACCGAATATTCGAATAATGAATATATTTGAATTTTGGACCTTGTCGAATATTCGAATAATGAATATATTTGAATTTTGGACCTTGTCGAAAATTCGAATAATGAGTATATTCGAATTTTGGGCCTCGTCGAATATTCGAATAATGAATATTTTCGAATTTTGGGCCTCATCGAATATTCGAATAATGAATATTTTCGAATTTTGGGCCTCATCGAATATTCGAATAATGAATATTTTCGAATTTTGGGCCTCACCGAATATTCGAATGATGAACATTCGAATATTCGAATTTATTCGAATATTCGTTCGAAATTATTTGATTCGGTCTGAAGTATACGACAGAAGTATTTGAAATGAAAGTCAAATTGAGCCCTAGGCTAAATGCCTTTTCTAAATTCTTCTGTAAGATCGTGTCTTCAATTTTCAAATCCAAACTCTTCTAATCTTAATGAATTTCGACCGTAACGCACAACTGACATAGTGCCACAAAATTTATCAATAGCGAATACTTTGGTTGAAATTGTAAACATTCTACGGCTTCTAGCCACAAAATTTATCAATAAAGAATACTTTGGTTGAAATTGTAGATATTCTACGGCTTCTGATGACCCTCGTAAAGCAAATACAGAAATAAACGTAATCTCAAACACGACATGTTATTTAAAGGCATTATGTTAATATGTACAGGGTGCGCCATAAATATGGTCACTTTTTCGCGCGTCATTTTTTGTATTTGTTTGTGAACGTTTTTATGTTTCCATTGTTTCTTCGGATTCTACGTGGCATCTTAACCATATATAGTGTTTTTTGCATCTCCACACTGCTTCTACCAGAAATGGTAAAGTCTTGTTGTCAAAGAGGCGCAATCTTGGATCCGAGAAGGGCAGGACTTTCTGTTCCCAACGTCGCTCGTCTGCTGAAGCTGCACAAGATGACAGTCTATCGCTGTGTGGAACGTAACTCTCTCGTTGATTGTTCCCGACCTGGCTGCCCGGTATCCGTAGCTACGAGCAGTCTTTGAAAAATCGTGAAAGAACAATTCAAGTGGAATCCAGGCCGTAGCATGAGAAAGGTGGCATCCGAGCTCAACGTATTGGCTACGACGATGAGGCAAGTTGTTAGGAATGAACTTGGACTATACCCCTACAAGTTCCGTCAACTGCACGGACAAACGCCTACACAGATGGAAGGAAGAAGAAAAAATGTTCAGGATTCCTCGAGCGGCACGACCACTGCACGACGCTCTTCACTGATAAGAAACTTTTTTCAATTGAGCAGCCTTTTGACCGCCAAAACTCGCGGTTATTGGCTTAAAGTGGTGAGGATGCAGACACCGTTGACAGAAACTCTCATGCAGCTTCCCTGATGGTTTGGGCCGGAGTTTGCGCCACAGGACGGACACAATTGGTTTTCGTTGAAAAAGGAGCCAAGGTCAACACCAATGTCTACATGAACGACATTGTGATGAAGGAGGTGCTTCCCTAGGCTCAAGACACTCTGGAAATACAACATGGACCTTTCAACAGAACGGCGCACCCGCTCATAAGTCTAAGAAGACTCAGAAGTGGTGCGCAAGGAACCTTCCCAACTTCATCCCTCTTTCTGAATGGCCGACAAGCTCGTAAGATTTGAGTGTTATGGATAACTGCGTTGGTTCATTCTAGAGGGTGAAGCCTGCGCTAAAAGACGCACTACGATTCGAGGATTTAAATCTTCACGGGAAAAAGCGTGGAAGGAAATTCCGCAAGCAACCTTGCGTGCCGCCGTTGAGTCCTTCCCTAAAGGCCGCCACAGACTTCTGCGGCGCCGCTGGCGGCTCCGCTGGAGGCGAGCTCTGCGTCTCTGCCCTATGGTTAAGCATAGGGCAGCGGCGCCGCCGGTGCCGCCGGTGCCGCTGGCGGCGCCGCTGGAGGCGAGCTCTGCGTCTCTGCCCTATGGTTAAGCATAGGGCAGCGGCGCCGCCGAGCGGCGCCGCAGAAGTCTGTGGCGGCCTTAAGCGTCTGAAGGTTGTCATTCGTGCCAAGGAAGATCATATTGGATGATATCCATTTTGCGTGTTAACTAGATTGTTAGTAAATTGTTGAGGAAGTTTCGCTATTCCCTGACAAATTTTCCGTGAGTAATTCGCTTTTTATTGAGTGATGATATTGGTCCGATTGGTATTGGTGGCCGGTGATTGCGGTCGAAGAAAGCCTCAACCAAAGAACCAGGATGTGTTCCTAAGCCACACCAACGGTAGACCAAACAAACCGACGATGAAGTACTTTCGACAGAGGTCGACCTTGGCCACATCGTTCATGTTTCTCAAGTCCATTGGTCGGCCTTCGCTTGGGTAATTAAACATGTTTCCCATTTCGAATATTTTCGTGGCTCCATATGAAATATGTATACCAAACGATAGAGCTCGAGCTGCTGAGCTCAAACCTTGGTTTTTCATATACTTGACTTTAGGCGAGTTATATCCAGAATGCGCAAAAACTGACTCCCAGTAGTTTATCTCAGTATCACCTGTATCACCTGTCGTCCCGTTGATCATCGACTTGCTCGAGCGGGCGCCAGCAGCGTCTCCATTCGTCCTTGTCGCGTGCCAGAGTGGTCCAATGGATCCTCCTCGCTCGAGGGACACGAAGAGCGTCATATCGGTCGTTCAGGGCTTTCACGAAGAAGTCCGACCAACGCGTTGGTGGGCGTCCCGGTGTTCTCTTGACATCCCGCGGAATCCAGTCGGTGACGGCTCTCGTCCAGCGGGTGTCTACGAAGCGCATTACGTGGCCGGCCCACCTAATTTTCGACAACTTGGCCCACGCGACAGCGTCTCTGATCTTCGAACGTCGGCGAAGCTCGGAACTCCGGAGGCTTTCTCTCACTTGCGTGAGTCGTGTCACTCCGAGCATCGCCCTCTCGATTCCACGCTGCGCGACGCTGATCGCGTGTTCATCCTGCTTTCGTATAGCCCAGGTCTGAGGCGTATGTTAGGGCAGGAAGAACAGTGGAGTCGAATAGGTGGGCACGGAGTCGGACGTTCTTCGTCTTCTTCGCGACTTCTTCGACGCTCTTGAAAGCTCCACAAGCCGCTCGTTTCCTCCTGCTCAGCTCCGGCGCTAGGTCGTTGGCCATATTGACTTCGCGACCCAGATACACGTAGCTGGAGCATTCGGAGATGTTCGTTCCGCTGAGCGAGAATGGGGCACCAGAAACTTGTCCGTTCCTCATGAACTCGTCTTCGTAAGATCAAGCTGCAGTCCAACGTACCCACATACACGATCGAAGTTGGCCAGCATTCGCTCCGCCTGGCTTATGCTTGGTGTTATGAGCACGATGTCGTCAGCGAAACGAATATGGTGCAGCTGCTGGCCGTCGACCTTCACTCCCATGTCATCCCATTCTAGTTCGCGCATGACGTTTTCGAGGGTGGCGCTGAAGAGCTTCGGGGATATGGTATCCCCTTGCCGAACCCCTCTCCTTACGTCGATGACGACGTCGTTGTAGAACGGAGAGATCTTGGTCGTGAATCCACTGTACAGCTCTCGAAGGACTCTGATGTACTGAGTAGGAACGCCCTGAGTGAGCAGGGCGTCGAGGACCGCTTCAGTCTCGACGGAGTCGAATGCCTTCTTCAGGTCGATGAACGTAAGGCACAGCGGCAGCTTATATCTCGCGACACTTCGATGAGCTTCGTAATGGTGTGTATGTGGTCGATCGTGCTGAATCATCTCCGAAATCCTGCTTGTTCGCGTGGCTGCCCTTCGTCCAGCGTTCTGCTGATCCTATTCAGGATGACTCGAGTGAACAGCTTGTAGACTACGGACAGCAGGCAGATCGGGCGATGGTTGCCAATGTCATGCACGTCTCCCTTCTTGTACAGCAAGACGGTCTTGCTGGTCTTCCACTGAGATGGAACCTTGCACTCCGACAGGTACCGTGTGAAGAGCCGCGCCAGGGTGTTGATGAGCGCTGGCGGGAGGTTCTTCAGGTGTTCGGGTCTGATCCTGTCAGGGCCGGGTGCTGTACATTTCTTCACCGACGAGATGGCGTGTCGGATCTCGGAAGGGAGAACAGAGGGAACGACGTAGTCATCCTGCGGAAGATGGCATGGGGGCAGGTGGACGTGGCTATCGAAGAGATCGGAGTAGAAGTCGTGGATGACCTTCTCCATGGTCCTTCTGGAAGAGGTGGCGGTTCCGTCAGGACGTCGGAGAGCGGTCATCTTGGTCTTGAAGTTGGCGAAGTTTCGGCGGGTGCCCTCTGCTGCTTCAGCCAACACTTCCGCCCTTCTCTCCTTGAGATCTTCCTTTATCGCCGCTCTGCATAGCTTCGCAAGCTCGGACGTCAGCTGATGGTTGCCTGACTCTCGTGCTGCTCCACGCTGGCGTATAAGCTCGAGAGTTTCCGGAGACAGGCGCCTCTTGGTGGTCTTCAAGCTCTCGGCTCCCTTAGCACTATCGTGGAGATGGTGCACGAAGCGGTCGTATTCCTCATCGACGTTGTCCATGACAGCATCTTCCCAAAGGCCGGCAAGAGAGGCGTAAAGGTCCCAGTTGATGGTCGTTCTGGGATTACTCTTCTTGAACTTCGCGGCCTTCTCTCCTTGACGCGAAAAGCGAAACCTTGCGCGAAGGAGGCGGTGGTCCGATCCCGTGTAGAACTTGGGGACAACGGAGACGTCGGTCAGGCAATACTTGCGGTTCAAGATGATGTGGTCGATCTGGTTGTGGAACTGGCCACCAGGAGATTCCCAGGTCCATCGTAGGGAGGGAGGCTTCTGGAACTGCGAGTTTCCATGGATGGTCTTGGTCGACATAATAAGCTCAGACAGCCTTTCACCTTGCTCGTTCCACTCCAAACCGTGGGTTCCGATGTGAAGTTCTTCTGGCGACCTTCGCGGTCCGATCTTGGCGTTGAAGTCGCCGACGATCACCTTGTAGAAGGTGTGATCTTCCTTATAGAACTTCTCCAGCTCCACATAGAAGGCTTCGACCTCTTCGTCGTCGTAGTCGGATGTTGGGGCATACGCGACGAATACGGTCAAAGCTGGCACGGAGCACATTGCCTCAGTCGCAGACGTCCGATTCGGGTTGTCAGAGACTCGTACGAATCGATGTTCATGGCCAAGTGCGTGTTGACGAGGATACCAACGCCGCCTACTCCCCTGCTGTCGCATGTTCCGAGGAACAGTTCTTCTCCGAAGTCGTAGGCGGCGTGTAGGGGTGGTGTCTTCTCGTCTCGGTCAGTCCGATGACGTCGTACTTGATCTTCTTGGCTTGCATCATCAGGTCCTCGACGGATGCTTCCAATGCAAGTGTGCGGGCGTTGTAAGTACAGATCGTCATCCTAGTCCTTCTCAATTTGCGCAGCCTGGTTAGGCCCTGAGATTTTAGCAGCCTCTCCGTACTCGTCCTTCCCATCGCTGCAGAAATGGGGGCTCTTTCGGGGTCAGGGGAATGAGGCCCTTTAGTGCTGCTGTGTTTGACTTCCATACAACACGGGTAGCTAGTCAGGCTCTGTCGTGCGGGCGAAGAACTCCGGGCAGCCAGCCAGACTGCCCGAAGGGACGAGGCGAGACTTTTGAGGCGGCCCCGAATCGCCTTACGATGTACTCCCAGTCTACCGAGTGCAAGCTTTTGGCCGGGCCGACACAGTTACAATCCGCACAGTCATGGACACATCCGCGCACACTGTGCATGAACATGCCGCTCCCACGCACAAGGAACGCGTCGACCCGACACAGCAGGAGCAAGGAGTCCATCCCCTGCATCCCACCTGCGCCTCTGGGCAGTACACGGTCGCATTTGGTTCGCGTTTAATTCCCTTATCCACCACCCGGGGACGTGCCACTGGCCCTGCGACAAGCGGCCCGAGATCCTTCTTAACAAGAGAGCCCGAAGGCTCTCTATCGAAGGAGATCCGTTGCTATCTCAGTAGCGTCGAATATATTCGAATATATTCGAATTTTGGGGCACGTCGAATAGTCGAATAACGAATATATCCGAATTTTGGGCCTTGTCGAATATTCGAATAACGAATATATTCGAATTTTGGGCCTTGTCGAATATTCGAATAACGAATATATTCGAATTTTGGGCCTCAGCGAATATTCGAATAATGAATATTTTCGAATTTTTGGCCTCATCGAATATTCGAATAATGAATATATTCGAATTTTGGACCTCACCGAATATTCGAATAATGAATATTCGAATATTCGAATTTATTCGAATATTTATTCGAAATTATTCGATTCGGTCCGAAGTATAGTACTCACCCAAAAATAGAAATTAAAAAAGCAGAGAATCTCCACTCATAATTTATCTGATTCACATGTCCATGTTTAATATCAGCGCTAAATCTGCAATTCAGTAAAACGAGTTTATTAATCTTCTGAAGAATGGGTTTTGGCGAGAGCAAACCCGACTCGCTGAGCACTGGTGTCGAAGTATGTGCAACGTCCGCGTAGGAATGGAATACCGAGCACGACATTCTGCCCCATATCGAAGCCTTCTGAGTTTGAGGGCATCACCAGCAGTGTGCAGGTGCCGTTGTCGTTCGGCATCAATAGGTTCCTTTGAGCTACAGTCAGCCGCTCGGTGACCAGATCGAATTCAAGCTCGAGGCGAGCATCGCAACTGACCTGAAAAGTTGCTTACGTCGTTGTTTACAGCTATGTAGGTTCAACTGTTTAGATAATAGCCTGCCGAAGACCGTGGGCTGGAGTTTGCGCATAGTTTATTCAGATTTAGCACAGGATCTCAGCGAGGGATAAATCAAACTGCATCTTTTGGATGTTATAACCCGTAGAATCATTGTGAAGGGCACTGCTCTCATTCAGAGCGTTTCTGGAAGCATTTCATGGTTGTATAAGCCGTAGTGTATCTCAAGTTCTACGATTCACATGTCACCTATCGGCCCGTTGATCATCAAAATTCTAGAAAAGCTGTCCTGTAGGCAAATTATTAAGGAGGGTCAAAAGTAATGAGACTCTGCCCATATATGTCGTGACTGGAGTCCGGTTTCGTGCTTCTCATATTTGTGTGTTTGTTAGCCACCTGAGAAGTTACCACTTCCGCCCTTTCCAAAAGCATGCCAAAACCCCATGCTGTCTCATGCCGAAACCCCAGTCTGACGAGTCGACCTGTGTCGCGCAAATCTCGCCCATTTCCCAACCACGAGCAGCTTGGACTCAATAGGCATGCAAGATGAGAAGTACGTCTTCTTCCTTAACCATGCCAAGCAGCGAGTCGGGGTGAGGCCTGGTGACCTGTTACCGACCCTCGTTCGGCGGGATTTCACGGCGAGAAGCATCTTCTAAGCTTTCGAGTCTGCGCCCATAGACCGGTATGCTGGAAGCTGTTTTCCAAAAGCACGACGATAAACTCCAAGGCCATGGTGAGCAAAATAGAAGAGATGGACCGGCGACTTGCACTTATTCGGTCTCAGCGCTTCAAGAAGTTCCTCCTCTTCGACGACGCCGCGCCCCATTGGGCAAAAGTGACCACGGATAAGCTTGCTCAGCTGGGCTACGTCCACATGCTTCACCCACCGTATTCGCCGGACATCTCTCCATGCACTACCACTACTTCTTGAGCCTATAGGCTGAAGTGCTCAACCTTCATAGTCGGAAGGCACGCAAGGACCTAAGCAAACCTCGACAACCATAACGAGCAGTAGAACAGCACCAGGCCTAAGCAGTTCTAGAAGGATGGGATCAGGAAGTTGGCTGATCGATGGCAGCAAGGTCATTGACCTTAATGGCGAATATATTTCTCAGAACCGTTGAGTTGTAATTGAGTTATAAAGAAACAAGTGCTCCGACCCGCCTAACGGCGTGTCTCGCACTTGCGCGCTTCGCGCGACTTTGCACCATCACTGACCTAAAGAAGGTAGCCTTTGTCAAACTTAAAATTCGCTAACATCTAGGACCTGCTGCGTACTTCATCGGCATCAAGCCGTTCACCGCTTCGGTACCTTTCATCATAGACATTTTCTCCACACCGTCCAGTAACATCATTGGTTTGTGCTGCGCAGTACTTCGGCCCAGCAGTGTACACGTCTTCCGAATCCGGGCGCCAGCTTTCCCTCACTCGTTTCTTCTTTCTAGATCTAATTGCTGGTCCGCCTTTACTGGTCTTCCTCCCCCCACCTTCCTGGTCCCAACCCCTGGCCCACTTCCTTGTTTTCACTATTGACCCCCTACTGGTCTCTTCTTGCTGGCTTCCCCGCCCTGTTCCCTCCTTCAGGTTGTTTGGTTCACTCTAAAGGGCCCTTACTTCCCTTCTCCACCACCCCTTAGTGGTCCTACCATGCTCAAGGCAGACGTCAGTGACATGTATTCAGAATCAAACGCTCAGAAACGCGCGCAGACGCCGCTGAGTCAAGCAGGAGAGGGCTGCGCTTTCTCTGCTGCAACATCCCATGTTAAACGGCAAACGTTGCCCGTGAGAGGTACGCAAAGGCGTATCTCGCGCGGGTAAAATTTTCCGTTCAACGTGGGATAATACTGAATTCTGGATGCGGCCGCTCGTCGTACGACGACGGTGTCACCTCTTCTGACTCCAGATGCTTGTTGCACGACGAAGGGGACCCGTAATCTGGATTCAGACGCTCAGAAGCGCGCGCAGATATCGCTGCGTCAAGCAGGAGGAGGTTGTGCTTCCTCTGCTGCAGCAGTAAAGTTCTCCGTTCAACATGGGATAATGCTGAGTTCTGAATGCGGCCGGTCGTCGTGCGACGACGATGTGGCCTTTGCTTCCTTTATTTTCGCTTCTTCTGACTCCAGACGGTTGTTGTGCAACGAAAGGGACCCGTCTTCTGAATTCAGGATTCGCTCAGAAACGCGCGCAGACGCCGTTGTGTCAAGCAGGAGAAGGCTTCGCTTCCTCTGCTGCAGCAGCATCTCATGCTCAATTCTGAATGGGATCCCTCGTCGTAGGACGACGGTGTCTCCTCTTCTGACTCCAGAAGGTTGTGGTGCGATAAAGGGAACCCGTCTTCTGGATTCAGGCACTCAGAAACGCCGTTTTGTCAAGCAGGAGGAGGCTACGCGTCCTCTGCTGTAACAACATCCCATGCTGAACGGGAAACATTGTCCGCGCGAGGTACGCAGAGGCGTACCTGGCGCGGGTAAAGTCCTCCGTTCAACATGGGATAATGCTGAGTTCTGCATGCGGCCGGTCGTCGTACGACGACGATGAGACCTCTGTTTCCTTTCTTTTCGATCTTCTGAATCCAGACGGTTGTAGTGCGACGAAGGGAACCCGCCTTCTGAATTCAGGATTCGCTCAGAAACGCGCGCAGACGCCGTTGTGTCAAGCAGGAGAGGGCTTCGCTTCCTCTGCTGCAGCAGCATCTCATGCTCAATTCTGAATGCGATGCCTCGTCGTTGGACGACGGTGTCTCCTCTTCTGACTCCAGAAGGTTGTGGTGTGACAAAGGGAACCCATCTTCTGGATTCAGGCACTCAGAAACTCGCGCAGATGCCGTTGTGTCGAGCAGGAGGAGGCTACGTCCTCTGCTGTAACAACATCCCATGTTGAACGGCAGACGTTGCCCGCGCGAGGTACGCGAAGGCGTCGCAAGGGGTTCCATGAGATTGCGCGTGCTTCCACGAGGCGTATCTGAGCCATGTTCCCAACCTGAGTGAGATACGCCTCACCATCTACAGGGCAGGGGGCTAACTCAATTATATAGTGGTAGATAAAGAAATTTCTTGAATTTGTCTCATTACTTTTGGCCCAACCAATGAATAGGGTCTATTACTATATGGAACACAGGATACGGTAGAGTGATGTTCAGCTGCAATCAAAACTCGCGTCAGGCGGGAATCGAATCTGCACCTTCTGCTTTTCGGACAACGATGCCTTATTACATATCGCCACTCTCGGGATGGGCCGATCGCTGATATCAGTGTAAAATCGGCTAAGCTCAAGGCTTTCGTAGAAATGGTTTTTTAATATTTTTATTTAGCCCTGGAGTAGCTGTTGTTGAAGACTGAAATAGATAGAAGCGTGTTCAGTTGCAGGCACAAGCGAAGTGAGAAACAGCATCGCTACTAAAATTTTCACTTTACCGGCTTCGCGCTGAAATAAGTGGCCGGCTCGTCACGATATCATAGGTGAGTGGTGAAAGGTAACAGTTGCTTGGAGGATACCGCGGATATCATTTGCAAGCTCTGCTGGTGTAAAGCGTAGCATCGCTGCTCGGGAAGCAGAAGGTACGGGTTCGAGCCCCGCCTGACCCAAGAGTTTTGATTGCAACTGAACATCCTTCTCACTGCTTTTATCTTCAATATGGGCGGCTCTAACCTTAAACAAAATGAAAGATACATTTTCTTAAAAAATAACCAAGGGATTCAAAGGTCCTTCATGAGATGACTACCATAGTAAGTCCTCCAGCGGCCATTAGCCAGATTCATCAACCACTTACTGACCTCTAACGGTGAAAATACCGCCAAGCCTGATGCTGTTGAATGTCATATCAATGGGTTTGGAGGTACGTTCACTGTTAGTGGATGGTAAATGGTTGATGAATCTGGCCCCAGGAACCGGATTCATCAAATAGGTAGAAATACCACGAGGGAATTGTACCCACTGCCCGCAGTGGGTAGCAGGTTCTATTTGTATTTATGAAGGAAATTAATGTTAAGGTAGAATTACATTGATAGATGTGAAATAAATAGCTTAACGTAAGTACAGAAAGCAATTTACAGTTTCTTATTCCTTTTTTGTTCGAACTTGAAACACGTCTTCTGACGTATACAATAATACAATACAATATTTAACCAAATAAATAAATAAGTAGGTCTAGTAGCCTAAGCAATAGTCAATTGTTCTCTTTTATTTTTGAGTTTTTGGCTCTGTTTTTTAATTTTCGCTGATTTCATTGCTGCCAATTTTTCACGGCGATCTACCCTAGTGGGGCAAGGCACTCCTCCTTCACGCAGCTGTCTTCACATTAATCTCTGATGTCTACTCACTCAGCATCAGCGAGTTTCTCTTTGGTTATTCTCACATGGTCATTCATTCATCGTTCATGAAAAATGGCTTGAAACTGTTCAGTTCTTGTGGAGATACATATGCTATAATTTTACATACATTTAGAAACGCATGGTTTTTTATTAAGTAGTGTTTCCAATTAGTGGGATTTAATAAACATAGACATTAATTAAGCGGAGGGGACATTCAAGCGGCGGTGCAGTGTATTCTCATCGCTTCCCCAGATGCGGTTAGCGTCAGGGTTTTCTTGAGTTTCCTCATCGTAATCGTATTAGTTCGTACCTCCGCAGGTAAAGGAGTGTTGGACGTCAGATTGAGCGCAGTTAGCACTTGTAGGAATGCCGTTGCCGGCATTGTGATGTACGGTGACGTGCTGATGATTGTCGTCTGAAAATGAGCCAGTTTGGTTGTTGCTCTTGCGTCTGCTTTCAGTTCGAGTCTGGCAAGAGACACCAGACACGGACGAATTTTCTGCGAATTCGTCCCTATTGGTCACCAAACACAGGGCGAACATACGCCATTTTCGGCAGACCCGGGCCTCTGAAGACGACGGAACGTCGAAACGTCAGGCAGCCCCGCCGAATAAAGAGTCCACCTAAAAACCTCGTGTGGCACAATGTATTACTAACAGTAGAAAGGAAACGCTTCTCTTGTTAAGGCGTTTTTATAGAGCTCAAAAAATGAACAGTCATTCAGAGAAGAAAAAACCTGTGGAGGGTTGAATAAAATGGGAGGAAGTGCAAAGAAGTACTCCAGACAGTCCAAATGAAGTCAGACTTCCAGATGTCGAAGGTTTCTTTGTTCTTAAAATCTGTAGCAGACGCCTATAGCAGTTGTCCCAACCTTAACTTCTCGTTTGCTCAAAAAAAAGAACGCAAATGACGTCTCGGATACGGTAGAGATAGAAGGTCGTCCAGTCGACGGATGAATGCGACGATTCAGTGAGCATCGGCGTAGGTCGCCCAGTTAGCCCACCGTCCGCAAGTTCAGATCAGCACCCGGCTTGGTTGGCCCGGGCATTAATTCCATATCAAGAGCCTAGAATCGGGGGCTGATGCCGTTTCCGACTACGCTACCACTCTCACGGTTTCTTGATCCTCGAAGATTTTCTAGCCTCTACAAAACTTCTTCTTGAAGGGATGGTGCTTTGGAAGAAATTTATTTATTTATTTATTTAGACGTGTAAATAGATACAATTACACGCAGTGAAATACAAAACATTCAACAACAAGAAAAACAACACTACAACACAGCGCATAGTAACTACTTAGCTACGCTAGGAGATACCTGTCCACGAGCCTTTTAAACTGATCTAATGAATTAGGGAGCGCATATTTTTTTGACAATGTTAAAAACTCAGAGCCGGCCCTTTGGGTAAAAAAGGAAGCACGGATGGAGCTCTTGGCCTTGGACAAATGGATTTTTCTCTGACTACCTCTTGTTCTGGAATTTTGTAGCGTGTAAAACTCATCAAGCTTTAGAGCTACCAGTTCAGTAATCATTTTGAAAATCATGAGCAGGTCATTCCGTTTCCTACGAGTCTCAAGATTGGAGATTTTGAAAATTTTGTTGCGATTAGAGGCAGAAGGTATGGTGGTGTAGTCATACCCATATAAGCGTATCCAGAGTTTTCTTGTGAAACCATTTTGAACTGCTTCAAGCCTTCGTATACTACTCTTCAAGTGAGGACTAAAAACTGTGGTACCGTATTCTAGTACAGGGCGAACATATGATTTATATGCTATCAAAAAGTGTGGTGCTGATTTTATAGACAAGGATTTAAATATGTTGTAAACAATTCTCTCAGCTCACTTTGCGATGCCTTCACAGTGGTCAGTGAAAGTGAGTTTTTTGTCCATAATAAATCCCAGATCTCGTAACGTATCTACACTAACTATACGGGTTCCACCAAGCATGTAGTTGTATCTTGCTGTCTTCGATTTACCAAGATGAAGAAGTTTAGTTTTTGAAGCAGATAGAGGTAGTTTCCACTTGTCAGACCAATCAGCAATCTCTTTAATGGCACCTTGCAAAGCCAAGCAATCTTCCGGTTTGCTAATATTTTTGTATAGTTTTACGTCATCAGCAAACATACTACACTTCACGTTGAACTTGTCTATTTGGTCTGGTAGGTCGGAAGTGTAGATAATAAAGAGAACTGGTGATAATACCCCACTCTGAGGTACTCCATTGGTTACCGTATACGTATCTGAAAAGGAATCGTTGACTTTCACTTGAAAGGTTCTGTTCGTGATAAAACCTTTTATCCACGCAATAATTCGATGATGCACTCCAACAGTTTGAAGCTTTTGAACCACTTCTTTAAATGGTACTTTGTCAAACGCCTTGCTAAAGTCGAGGTAGATGATATCAATATCATTGTTTGCATCAAGTGCTTTGGTCCAGTCATTTAAGGCGGACAGCATGGATATCTCTGTTGACCGTTTGACTCTGAATCCATGTTGGTTCTCAGGTGAAATCCCATTTGTCTCAATGTACTTCACTAATTCTGTCTTTAAAATTTTTTCGAATGTTCTACAAAATACTGATGTTAAGCTTATAGGACGGTAGTTTGAAGTAAATTGGCAGCTTGCTGAGCCGAACAAGTGGGTTGGGTAGGGAAAGTTCTGCCAGAATAGCTATGGACGTACCACGGTGTATTCGTGTAGCATTGCGTCCTGTAAACAGGGGTTGTGGGCTCGATTCCTGGATAGCGCTAGAGTTTAGCCTCAACAAAACGTTGCTACAAAACAGTGCTATACAGGGTGCGTCAAAAGTTCTTGGACACATGTAATTGACCGCCCAAACGGCTTTTTAAAGCAGATCAGATGATATTCATAAAATGTATTACTATAGACCAGGCATAAAGCAGCGGTTAAATTTCGAAATGGTCTGCTTTAGCACGAATACACGCCTCGAATCGCTCGGGGAACGTACCCACGGGGCAGGCTGGTGGGGGGTCTTCATCAATCTCTCCCCAGGCTTTGTTCAGGGCTCTTTGAAGTGAAGCAGTGTTCGTGTGGGATGTTGCATAGGTGTTACTCTTTGATATGGACCAGATTGTGTAGTCCATCGGATTGAGGTCCGGGCTGAGCAGAGGCCACTCTTCGGCTGAGATGGAATCAGGAATGTTGTTCAGCGCAAAATTTCCGTACCACTTTAGCCTTAAGAGCGGGCGCAGAATCTTGATGACAAGTCTAGTCGCTTTTTTAAGGCACAGATTCCCATGGAAGAACGTCTTTCTTCAGGATGCCCTCTAGGTAGTTCTATAGTTTTTTTCTTTTTTTTCTCCAGTTTTTCCATTTCAGTGCGCAAACCATTTGCATCAGCCATCTTGAACAAAAGAACATTTAGGCACGAAAAATTGGTATATGAGAGGGCAAGAGTAAGGCAACAATACCGCATAAAACTTTGGTTGAGAGAAGCACATCGTCCTTTATAATGAGCAGAAACAAAAGAGTCCAAGAACTTTTGACGCACCCTGTAGTTCTTCGCAGAGCAGCTATCATTCTTCGCAGTTTTCTTCACTGACAAATACGTGCTCGTTGAGCTTATAAGCAATGGAAGTTAATTCTTGGCGTTCGGATGCTGTTGTACGCTCTGCAGTGGATTTTCTCTGCCGAAGTCACACCCACCTGTACTCGCATACTTGATACCACGTTGTTCACGAACAATGTTCTAGTAGTGAACTGAAAGAGCCGAGCCGATGAAAGCTGCTGGAACGATCGGTTGTTGTGGCAGTGAACAAGGTCGTAGCCTGAAAATCATCGCATACAGTGAGAGTGTTCAGAACAAAGACAATGCTGTCGTTATTTACTACATCTCTTTTATCTCAACGGCACAAACAAGTAACTACGTGCTTCTAATGCGAAGACTTCAGCGCTCTTGTTCTGATTCCCTTCAATAGGAGCGGTTCAATTTCTCATGACTTCTTTATCTTTGGATTCTAACAGACACCTTCACAGCTTGGGACTACATCTGCAAGAACCTGAAGGTTCCAACTCATCAACCCTAGAATGATGCAAAAGACCTATCCTAATCGAGGGGGCACATAGTGAGATGCATCTTCATTTCCTGCCTTGAGTTTCTAGGAGAGTTTCTACTACTGCCCCATGATGCGTGGGCTTTCGTTTGTATTCAGTGATTATGGTTATGTGAAATTGGAGACGTAGGCAATTTGCAATTTGCGGTTGCCCCCTTCCGACTAGGATAGATCCGATGCAAAGCTTGGCTGGCCTGGAAGATATCCGAACATTCAATCAATTCTGGGTGCAACAGCTGAAATTTCCTCCGACTGTGCTGCACGCATTCGACATGAAAATTAGGTGAAACAGTTCTAAGAAACCAACCGCCATAGTAGATGACGCCGGCAGTTCCGTTGTCAGACGACTCTCCTAGTTCCTCCAGCCAGATCGAGAAAACAGACTCGGCGATCTCCTCTGCAAATAGAAATAATACACTACTTCATCGAATGCTTTTTCAAGGGGCTAGCGGGAAGATGGACTCATAGGGAAGGACACCGTAACTGAAGGCGTTCGCTAGGACCATGTGACCCTGTAGCTGATACGACTGGAAGTGTTGTAAGGTCTCTACTTCGGTAATCTATAACACATGCTCAGCTATAGCCTTCACAATTTGGCAATTTTGCACGACTTCTCGCGGAGTGCAGTCGAAGGCCTTCTCCAAATCCAGGAAAGCGAAATGCGCCGGTTTCTGCTTCAGTTATGCCATACGACAAAGGTTAGGTGTCACCCCGAAGCCGACAAGTTGCGCGAAGCCTGTCTACGGTGGTATGGCCACACCCTTCGCGCTAACGACGACACCGTCCGGAAGATTGGCCTGAACCTTAAGGTCCCTGGAAAGCGGCCCAGGGGACGCCCGAAGCAACGTTGGCTAGATACGTTGCACTTGGACTTAAAGACGGCTGGTCTGCATCCCGACCAAGCGTTTGATCGGGAGGAATCGGATCATACGTAATATAAAGCCACATGAAGCATTTATAAATTTTGAACCATTAATAGATTTATGGGCGTAGCGCAGTCGGAGGAGGCGCCGGCTGTCGCCTGCACCCGATACCAGGTTCGGATTCCCCGCCCAGGCCAACCAAGCCTTCCATCCCTCCGAGGTCGACAAATTGGTACCATACTCGTCTGGGAAGGATAAAGCGCTAAATTGTTCATTGGCAAGTCATTTTATGGTCAAATACGCATTCAACTCACCTCCACGACATCCCACGTAGAAGTAGAATGCGTGGCGCATCCCAAAGGGGATTGAATAACGCCGTCCTTTATACTTTATTATTATTAACACTGCCTGCTTAAGACTGTTACCATATTCGCGTGACAGTATGTAAGGGGAGTAGCGGTCCAATATAAAAGTAGGTTCAATACGTTGAGACATACGCTTCAGACCCTTCCCCCCCCCCCCCCTTCTGTCGCGCAAAACCGTTGAATACCATCTCGAACATCGAAAGCATTGGTCTACTCGACGGGAATAAGGCTGATTTTGTAGCCTTTCGAGATTTACCTTGGAAGACACCAGTGATGAAAGGAGGCATCATGTTGTCGGTAGCGATGGACTGGAACGCAAGGCCGAGCACACCGTCCACGTCGTCCAACGCGGCCACTTTTTCCGGAATCGCAACGGTTTGGAAGATGTGCTGGTAGTCGATGGCGATCATGTCTTCGGCATCTGTTGCGAGCTTAAATTCGATTACTGTGAGGATGTCGGCGAGTTCGTATTTCTTGAACTTTGCCTCAATAACATCATCAAAGACGTGCACAGGGTCAACTCTAATTTCCGTTTAATACAGATTAATGCGGCCTTGAAAGTTGTGAAGGTGAAAATATCAAAATCCGCCTGTTGGCAGAGTTCTCGGCCAATGAAAAGAGTGCTGGGCTTAATGTAGTTTTGACCGAATGACCTGCTCGAGTTGGAATTCGAAGGCTTTTTTTAGTAAAATTTGAACTCTAAGTTCTATTAGGTTGTCCGGAAAGTTCTCAGCGTTTTGTGTTACTATTTTCCAATCATCTATTTTTAAGTAAAAATTCAATTTGCATTGCGCATTAATGCTACTTTCTGTACGGAATTTTTCGCTCCATCTGACTAAATAATTTATATTTCATGTTCATGTAATAATCTATGTTTGTTGTTTTATATTTCTGTTCTTGAAGGGCCTATTCAGCATGTCGAAGAAGCAATTCCGAACGATATTTTATTTCAACTTCAAACCGGGACGATCCGCAGCCGAGACAACTCGACAGATCAATCAAGTGTGGGGGCCTGATGGTGTTGGAGAAAGCACTGTGCGTCAGTGGTTCAGTAAATTTCAGGCCGGAGATTCGGCCTCAAATGTGGGCCTCGTAGCAGCCGACCTAGAGCAACCCTAGACGACGAGTTGACGGAATTGGTGGAAGCTGAACCATCCCAAACAGATCGTGGGATCGCGAAAGAGCAAGACGTCAGAGAGACTGCTGTTGCGGATGCTTTGAAACGCCTTGGGAAGGTGAAAAAGCTCGAAAAGTGGGTGCCCCACGAGTTGAGTGAGCGGCAAAAATAGTTACGTTTCGAGATTTGTTCTTCTCTACCTTTACGCAACAAAACTGACCCGTGTTTGGATCAAGTCATCAATTGTAATGAAAAGTGGATTCTGTATGATAGCAGGAGACGGTCCGGACAGTGGTTAGACGCCCACGAACCCCCTAGGCATTTTACAAAGGGGAACCTCCACCAAAAAAGGTAGTGGTCACTGAGTGGTGGTCGGCGCCTAGTGTGATCCATTACAACTTCTTGGCACCAGGCCAAACGATCACAGCAGAGTCCTACTGTAAGGAAATCGACGAAATGGACCGAAAATTGCGTCAATTTCAGCCAGCATTGGTCAACAGAAGAGGCCCGCTTCTTTTGCACAATAACGCCAGTCCACACGTTTCACAAATCACTATTCGAGAATCGAACGAATTTAGTGTTGAAGTTCTGCCCCACTTGCTATATTCTTCAGACCTCTAGCCAACCGACAACCACCTTTTCAAACACTTTCAGAACTTTCTCGCTGGTAAAACCTTCCTCACTCAGGAACAAGCCAAAACAGCTCTCGTGGATTTAGTCGAATCTCGACTACCTAACCTTTTCGCTGATGGAGTAGTTCGACTGGTGGCCCGTTGGCAAAACTGTTTTGATTCGAACGGTGCATATTTCGACTAAATCCGACAAGATTTGAGAAATTTGTGGTAGTTCAAATTGAAGCACTCAAAACGCTGAGAACTTTCCGGACAACCTAATAATATGCGAGAAATTGCTTTCCGAATCAGAAAACGGAACATCAAAATAGCTTCTTATAAAAATTTCGGCTAGTTAAAAAGTGCTAGAACCTTCTTTGGTATGGTCCTATTCGGATATCTGTTCGAATGGTTTTTATTCAAGTTTGATTAATCGAGTTCGAATATTCGAGAAATCTCGTTTTCCGAATGTATTCAAATTCGAATATTCAGGAAATCGTGTTTACGAATGTACTCAAATTGGAACACTCAGAAAAATCACTCTTTTTGAATATATTCGAATTTGAGTACTAAAAATTCTCGAGTTGTTACTAGTTACGTACGTTAGTTTTAAAGTTTGATTACATTTGAAAAAGCGTATTTTTCAAATGTAATCAAACTTTTCGAGATGTTCTTTTTTTGAATAAACCCGAATTCCGATATTTAGGAAAGTCGTCCTTTTTTCGAATGTGCTCTAATATGAATACTGAGAAAAGAAACAGATTTCGAATACATTTCGATTCGACTACTTGAGAATTATCGGTATTTCAAACCATTCAAATGCTTAAAAATTTCCTGGAAATAAAAAAAAGCTTAAAAGCTATCTAAGTAATTGAAAAGTGCCGTTCGATTGGTGAAGGCGAATTTGTGCCTTTTTTACATAGTGCCTGTCCTACCTGTGAATAGTTATTGGAATGGTTTTTATTCGAATTTCAACGCATATTCGTAATCAAAAAGTCGAAAAAGGGTAAAGTTCTCGAATTCGAATATACGAGACATCTCATTTTTCGAATGCATTTTGAACTCAATGCTGAAAATGTTCGTTGAATTATTCAAAGAGAATAACTGTGCTACTTACCCCAACTGTGTCAGATCCGATGAATCCCTCCGAAATTCCAAAATGGTCGTAGTTCATCCAGGTGAGGCCGTTTTCCATGTACGTGGAAGACTTTGCGCTGAAAGAGTTTTGAGTTATGATGCGCATCTTACAAGGGAATGGTCTGAAGCGCATCTCTGAACGGGGAAAGTGAGTCATATAGGGAGAATCTCCACCCCTCATTTAGTATAAAAATGTGTTTATTGTTTGCCAAGTCGTTAAACCCAAGGAGTAGGGGGACCTTGAAGTCACAGTGGAATACGGCGCCTCACGAGTTCGGCGGTCTTGGACGCCCGCGATGCCTCCACCGACATGCGGCCCGGAGCGCAGTGGATAGTGACGCTGCTTCACGCGAGGGAGGTCGGGGGTTCGATTCTCCTGTTCCACCGTGTTTTTGCATTTCATATGTTTGGTTGAGATTTGAATCTATCCTATTCTATTTCGTTTATCCTATTTTCAGAGATTTTTTTGCCTAATTTTCCAGCTGCATGCTGTGGTATTCAAACATGGTGATGTAATAACGTTCAACACACCAGTGATACACAAGCACAAAGTGCATGAGGCAGCGTTGGTCAGACATTCCCTTGTTAGATGCAGGGTTACAGGAATTTTTTTATTCACCTGTCAAATTTCCGCTTGTTGGCGCATGCATTGCAACTTTTGTCGGGAATCCAGAAGTTGGCCGATCCAGTGTCGACGATCACTCGGAACAATTGCGGTGGTGTACCGACGGTGACGTTAGTGACGAAGTAGCTCTCGGTGAATTCGTCCAGCTGAAAGCGGTAGTAGCAGCTTTGGGTCTCGATGGATACTTGGTAAGACTCGACCAACTCTATCATCTTTTATCTATCTATCCAGTCACTACACAACTATGTGACGAAGGAAATGATGGAGACTGACATTACTCGCCTGGTTGTAAAAGCAAGAAATAAATAAAAAAAACAAAGAAATGAACGAAAAAGGTTCTTGGATGGCTTAATTTTTGGGACATCACTCTATGCTCCGCAGAAGGTTACCATGTTGTTCTATGCCTTAATTGTGGTACCTTAGCCATGCAGCGGGACAGCTAAAATCCCATAGAGTACGAATACATAATAATTCTCCTTGCTTTCAATTTCACTAAAATTTATCTCTCAACATAAAGAATAAATACCATTTGCCAACCTTTATCCTACATGTAACGCGCTACGCATCGTACTTCCACGGAATATCATGGAGGCAATTTGAATGCGTTTTTGGCCTACACCACGACATGCGGTAGCGGTCCTATGAACGAGTCAGCATTTTATCCTTCCCAGACAAGTCTGGTGCGAATTCACCAACCCCGGAGGGATGGAAGGCTTGGTTTGCCTGGGCGCGAAATCCGAACCAAGAATCTGGAATTGAGTGCACGCGACAGCCGGAGCCTCCTACGACGGCGCTGCACCTGGCCATGTCTTCGTGTTCGAAATACGCGCTACTACAACGGGAACATATCGAAAAACCGAAATTCATGAAGGCGGTATATCTCCAGTAAACCTGCAGCGCAGTTTTGGTAGCAGGTACTTCATAGAAAAAATTGGGTTTTTCGAAAGGTGGAAAGTCTAAATGGGTGGCAGAGACAGCAAACTCCATCGAACTCGTCAATCAAAAAGGAAAAGTATTTAAAAACATGCAGTTTTTACGTCGAGGTGAACACTTTTCAGATCATATTGAGCACTCTTCAAAGCTAGAAATTGAGCATTTTTCTGAGCTAGCTTTAAGAGTTTTGAAATCAAAACGATCTCTTGCATATCAAAACAACTTTAGGCAGGTCAAAGTAAATTGCCTTCAGAAATTTTGTCAGCAATGAAATAAAAATCGCAACTTCTTGAACGAAGGCATGGAGCAATCTCTTTTTGGCATTGAAAAATGGCAGCTTTCCTGTTCTTTAAAATAAACTTCTAATCTTTATTTTTTCCTGTTTTTAAATAAAATTCAAAAGAAACGTGTTAATTTATTAGGAAGTCGATTATAGCCTCAAAAAAGTCGTTCTAAAATTTCGTTGACAAACATTTACTCAAATCTATTTGGAAAGTCTCTAGTTTCATGTAGAAGACGCTCATATCAAGTCGCTTTTTTCAAAAGTAATTGGCTAACTGAGAAGGGTGTCCAATTCGACGTGAAAATGGTACCTATTCACATGACAAGGGGTATGGTAGCGCAGTCAGAGGAGGCGCCGGCTGTCGCTCGCACTCTGATTCAAGATTATTGGTTCGGATTTACCGCCCATGCCAACCGAAACTCCGTGGGTTATGGATTGGTACTAGACTCGTCTGGGAAGGACAAAATGAACTGCACGTTATTGTATTAGGCTAAATACGCCATCGAATCGAATATCTGTCGAATTGTGTCCACGATATCTCGCAAAAGTGGAATGCATCGCGCATCCCGGAAACTGATTAACTGATGCCAACTTAATTTACTAACGTTTCTTCGAGTCTATGAAAGACAACCTTCCGCTCTTCCAAACTCGACGACCTATAACAATCCTTATCGAACGGTGTCACAACTAATACATATTATTTGAATGGATTTTGGTTTTTTTTCGTTCTATACCTGTCGATGGTACCTCCGTAGATGACATCTGATGATCCAGTACTTTTAGCAAGCATTTATCCGTTTATTCTGCTGAAACAATATGCACCTCTGCTCCACCAGCGGTCACATTAGACACTGCAGCTATCTCGATCGGAATGGCAAATGGTGAGACGGCTTTCAGAAGCGCAGTAGTGACGAATAGCGTAATCAGCATGGCTGGGTATAAAGACCACACGGAGCAGGAAGCTTTTATATCAGACCAAGTGACGTTAGATTTCAAGATAACAAGCTGCTGCTGCTGCTGCTATCGGCTGGTGTTCATGGCTGACAAAACTATAAAATTGTCGCCAGGAAAGAGTCTAAGTTTACTGTTGGAAGATTTTGGCGGCTCAGAAAAGACTGGGAATCGGAAGTGTTCTTCCTAAACGAAATACGGATCTATTCAGAATTGACAATCATGTTTAGCATTTTCGTAGAAGCAGGCCTATTTATTGGCTTATTTATTTATGTTTATTTGATGGCGTGGAACACATGCCAGTATGACGTTTGAAAAGCATTAGATGATCGTTTTACTGCAGAACAAACAACATAAAACAAAATATCTCCTGCCTTCCAGCCAAGTCTACGGCCAAAATCCCACATAATGAGTTTAAAGACTGACTTTTTGACGAATGCGTGGCGCAATCCTGACCAGTCACAAGTCAGAAAATGTTCATTCCTCTGGCCTTTTATATAAGCATTAAAGTTCGGCAATAGTTCTACTGTCTGTAGCGGTATGCCCTTTCAACCAGTGCCAAAAAATTTTTAAAGACATCCTGTACGACAGCTCTGTTGCCTACAGTTTTAGGTAAATTTTTGATTTTCTATTTTTTTTTGAGCAATAAGCATGCGACAACACCTATGTATTAGGTTGTCCAATAAGTCTCCGCCGTTTTATTCAACGATTCACTGCAGATTTCGCCGGCGGTCTCTTGCATAGCGCTGCATAGCTTTCAAAAGAGAATGATTTGCTCTATCAGAAAATGTATTGCATTTCTTTTTTCATCATGAAATTTGTCAATTTCTAGGTCGTTGAAGTGGATAAAAAGGATAAAGGATAAAGGACGGCGTTACTCAATCCCTTCTGGGATGCGCCAGCGCATTCTTCTTCTACGGGATGTCGTGGAGGCGACATGAATGCGTATTTGGCCATACAATGACTTGCGGTGGCCAGCCGATGAACAAGTCAGCGCTTTATCCTTCCCAGACTAGTCTGGTACCAATTCACCGACCCCGGAGGGATGGAAGGCTTGGTTGGCCTGGGCGGGAAATCCGAACCAGGAACCTGGTATCGGGTGCACGCGACAGTCGCGCCTCCTCCGACTGCGCTACACGCGCCCACTGCGCTACACGCGCCCCGTTGAAGTGAAAAGTCAAAAAGTGAAAAAGTAGCCATTTGCTCACTTGTTCTCTCCGCTTAGGTTTGTAATTTTTTGCGCAGTTTTTTGTAGCACTTAAAAGACAATGTTCTGTACTACAAGAATATGTGTTGGTCCTATTTTCTCAATTGTCCTTTACTGATTTTTAGGCCATCAAATTGGGAATTCCGACTTTCCCGTTACCAAAACTCCGGTTCTGTGGTTGGACTTTTTCTTGGTGTTATAGGTCCTTTGAAAGAGGATGTCTTGCTAGTGTCTTTCTCGCGTCTGCAACGGCCGCGAGTGGTCGGGTCCGCTACTACGAACGTGATCGCCTGACCGAGTATTCCGATCCGCTGTACTCTCCGATTCTACTGCCTTCCGTCTCTGCACTTCTTCTGCGCTGTCTCTTGTGGCAACAGGACACTTATTTGAGTTCTTTATGTTGCCACCTGCCCAGGTGAATCCGTTTCCCGTTGAGTGGAGAATCGATTTTTGTTCTACCATCGGATATGGAGTTATTGACTGCCGTTTCTCCATCTGTTCCAGTCCGACCTGTCAACCAGGACGTTGCTGAGACTGACCGTGGAAGCTCTACGTCATCGTGCATTGAAGCATTGCGTATGGATGCCGAGATGCCCAGCTACATGAAATCGCAAGCGACTATATCATCGAGGCTAGGCAGGAGATCAAGCAGGCAAACATCCGAAATTCTGAGCTGCTGGAGGAGGTAATCAAGCTGAGGAAGGAGAATGCAGAGCTCAAATCTAAATTTAATGCTTTGCTGGAATCTAATATTGATACTCCTCCTTCCACTGTTGTTTCGCAGCCTCTCACTCCCGTTTCTGAGCATAAACCGGGTAAAGATCCGGATCTAAAGAGATCAATTGTAATCAGAAATCTTCCAGAACCTCGGTGTGCCCGTTCCGTCGATAACGTAGTTCATGACCTAAGCTCTGTTCCTAGTATCCTTGGTTTCCTCAATGTGCAATGTCTGCCGGTTACTGTTTTTCGCATGGGAAAAAGTTTTCTCCGACTGTTAAAAGTAGTCCTGCCTTCTAGCCGATTTCAAAAACAGGTTCTTCAGCGTGCCTCTCGTTTATCGTACTCTCCATTTAGTAATTTGCGCCTTCGTAGATCTCTCACATGAGAAGAGAGACATCGGTCGATGGATGAGTCTACAAGGAATGTTAATTCTTCTTCTGGAAACAGTTTCCATAGTTGGAATCAGAAAGTTGACTTAAGAGAGCCGGCTCTCTTAAGTCAACTTTCTGATTCCTCCATCTCTCCTGAAGGAGATTCCATTCATCCTCCTTCTTCGGGAAACTCTTAAGAACTTCTTGCGATTCTCATGGACTATTCCGCTGCTTGCTATCTAACGTGAGATTGTTGGTTAAAAATGCAGACTTTCTGATTACTGCTGTTTGTGAACTTAAATGTGATCTAGTTTTTCTTACCGAGTCCTGGCTCAATTCTAAAACTGATCTTGCTCCTATGCTTGGTGTACTCAACAGCCAATATGAAGGTATCAGATGCGATAGAAAATTCGCAAAAGGCGGTGGTATTCTCTTGCTTATGAGAAACTCTTTCGACTGTAGGGTAGTGTTCGAAGATACCGTGAAAGATTCCTACGAGCTTTTGATATGTGACATCTTCGCTAAAGACAGGTGCGCTAGGTTCATTGTGGTTTATAGGGCTCCAAGTTGTAGCACAACTAGTTCAGATAGACTCATTAAGGCAATCAGTGACTTTTCTGTTGTTGAACATCCTTGTATTCTTCTTGGAGACTTCAACTTACCAGAATTACACTATGCTGACAAACTGCATACTCCAACCAAAGTTTCGCAAGATTTTCTTGAAACGGTTGCAAGTCACGATTTTCGTCAGTTTGTAAACTCGCCTACAAGAGGTAGCTCCTTTTTAGACCTAGTATACTGCAACGACGAATCATTCATCGACAACGTTCAGGTTGGGGCACCTATTGGTAGTAGTGACCATGCAACAGTAACGTTTAATATTAGTTTTGAAAATTTACCAGAAATCGTTAGATGGAAACGCGATTTTAAATGTGCGTTCTGCGAAGCGATTTTTAAATATTTAGCTAAGGTTGACTGGATAGGTTCGCTTACAGCTTCCAAAACAGTTAATGAGATGTATGAAATGATTTTGGCTGTGTTAAATGACACTATTGAAATGTTTGTTCCGTTACGAAAGGTTAAAATCGCTCAACAGGCTTTACCAGAATACCTGCGTAAAATGTTGCAGTATCGTTCTCGTTTTTGGATCAAAGCTATTTCCAGCGGAGGTACAGATATGTGGATGAAATATAAGTACATCAATTTCAAAACGGAAAAGGCGATTAAACGGTATCAAGCTCATGTGGAAAAAAGGTTTGTTGAGAGTAGGGACCGCACCAAGTTCTTTAGATACATCAGGTAAGAGCAGGGAATAGAGGCACGGTGCATACATTATTGGATGAGAATGGAGAACCTTTAACTGATGAAAAGCGCAAGGCCGATCTTCTGGCTGATGTTTTCCAGAGTTTTTTCAATAAATCGCAGACGGGTCTTCTCAACCTTTCACTTTCCGAAGCTGATCAGCTCTTTCCTACCATGTCCTCCTCTCTCTGGTTCTATCGCGACGAAATAGTAGAACTCATAGAAAAATGGCCGTGCTCGCTCTCTACAGGGCCGGATGGCATTCCTCTTTGTTTTATCAAGAAGATAATTCCCCTTATTGGCTATCCTTTGGAATACGTGTTCAACTTGAGTTTCATGAGGGCTGAGGTTCCTTCCCGCTGGAAACACGCACTGGTCACACCCATTCCTAAGAAAGGCGCATTGAGTGACCCAAGAAAACTATCGGCCAGTTAGCATTACTTCAGTTTTTGCTAGAACTTTTTAAAAAATCATGAAAAAGCATATCTTGAAGCATCATCTGGAATACCAAAATGTCATTCACAAAAGTCAGTTCGGTTTCCTAAGGGGTAGATCCGTCGAGACAGCGCTCCTTACTTCCTTAAATGATTGGACAAAGGCCCTCGAGGCTAAAAAAGGGGCTGACGTGGTCTATTTTGACTTCGCTAAAGGGTTTGATAAGGTTCCGTTTGCTAAACTGATTAAGAAATTAAAGATGGTCGGTATTCACTCTAGAATTATTGCATGGATTGAGAGTTTCCTCACCGAAAGTACTTTTCAGGTAAGGGTTGGCGGGACATATTCCTCACTACATCATGCATACATCGGTGTTCCACAGGGAGGGGTCCTCTCACCAATACTTTTTCTTATTTACACATCTGACATTCCTGGCGAAATTTCTAAACTTAATGTTGGTTGCAAAATGTACGCCGATGACATCAAAATTTCTAAAACCATAGACTCGCTAGGTGACACAGAACGACTGCAAGCAGCTATAAATTTCATAGAAAAGTGGTCAAATGAGTTGGAGCTGCCTCTTGCTGTCGATTTACTGACTATAGGAAATGTGCAGTTAATGCAGAGTACCATATTGAAGGGAAACGTCTGGAAAAGATTGAGGAAGTTCGAGACCTAGGCTATGTTGTAAATGAGAGACTGGATTTTGAACATCATTGTAGTATGCTGGTCAGCAAAGCCTTAAATCGCGTTTACAACCTCTTTCGAATGTTGAAAACAAGGAATCCCAATGCCTTTATACGCGCTTATAAGATATACGTTCGGCCAATTCTCGAGTGTGGCACCACCGTGTTCAACCCCTACAAGCAAAAAGACGTAAATTTGTTGGAAGGAGTGCAAAACAGCTTTACTCGGAAATTAATGATTAGACGTTATGGCACAAATTACCTTTCCATACCAAGCGGAGTGGACAGAGCTAGACTATGGCCTATAGTATAGTCCCGCGGAAGTGTCCGCGGAACGGGATTATTCGAGCCGGGACCCAGCGCGCCCCCAATAGCCGCAGTCCGCAACGGGCTGGTATACTTCCCGTCCGCGGGACGACCCCGCCACCGACAACCTGCCGCGGTGCAACGCACCGCGGGATGCTGTCGGTAGGCTGCTCTCCAACAGCTGATTGTGCTCTAGTTTTCTAATTTCTTTTAGTTTTTGAGTGTACCGACTGAGTGTGAACTGTACGAAGCTTGCATTGATTTGAAAATTGTTCATCTTAATTTCAAACCCGTAGGCTTCTTTAGAAGAGTGTCCAATTTGATTTCACTACCAAAACTTGACTACGAAGCGATGAAATCTTAAAAAACCAATAAGCAGGGGTCGACGCAAGTTTAAAAACTTGACTGCAATTGAATTAAACTACAAAAAAGATCGATTAACAGGAGACTGTGTGGGGAGAAGCCATCCCTTATCGCCTTTCCGTGCGCTTGGCAACGATCCAAGTTGGGCGCCGAAAACGCGGTCCAATGCAACCCGTCCGCAGACCGTTCCGGGACGACAACGAACGTCCGCGGTGCTCTTCCCCTCCGCAGACGTCCCGCGGGCACTCCCGCGGGACGATACCATAGGCCTATTTGGACTGCCTACATTAAAGGCGAGGAGAGTCAGAAATGATCTACTTATGATGCACAAAATTCTTTCAAGAAAAATACACATTGATCCTGAAGAGTTCTTTGTGTTTGCTCCTGCTAGAACCAGAAGTGGGGGATTGAGACTCGCGGACTCGGTAACGAAAGCCAGATCAGGTCAAAATTCTTTTCACACAGGACCATAAGTGTGTTCTTTCCAATGCTAAAAGAAGGAGTTCCTGACATGTCTACGACAAGATTCAGATGCTATCTTAATCAACGGTTGAAGCGTGCACTCAAGTGAGACCGGCAGTTATGTCTCTTTCTCCTTGATTTCTCTTTAGTTTACTTTTGTGTTTATTACCTAAATGCTTGCTACCACTTCTTGACGTATAATCGCTATCGTATTTTGTAATTGTATTTTGTATTTTGTAATCCACGGATCTCCCTCGATAGAGAGCCTTCGGGCTCTCTTGTTAAGAGGGATCTCGGGCCGCTTGTCGCAGGGCCACGTGGCGCGTCCCCGGGTGGTGGATAGGGGAATTAAACGCGAACCAAATGCGACCGTGTACTGCCCAGAGACGCAGGTGGGATGCAGGGGATGGACTCCTTGCTCCTGCTGTGTCGGGTCGATGCGTTCCTTGTGCGTGGGAGCGGCATGTTCGTGCACAGTGTGCGTGGATGTGTCCGTGACTGTGCGGATTGTAACTGTGTCGGCTCGGCCAAAAGCTTGCACTCGGTAGACTGGGAGTACATGTAAGGCGATTCGAGGCCGCCTTAAGTCTCGCCCCGTCCCTTCGGGCAGTCTGGCTGGCTGCCCGGAGTACCCCGCCCGCACGACAGAGCCTGACTAGCTACCCGTGTTGTATTCCAGTCAAACACAGCAGCACTAAAGGGCCTCATTCCCCTGACCCCGAAAGAGCCCCCATTTCTGCAGCGATGGGAAGGACGAGTACGGAGAGGCTGCTAAAATCTCAGGGCCTAACCAGGCTGCGCAAACTGAGAAGGACTAGGATGACGATCTGTACTTACAACGCCCGCACGCTTGCGTCGGAAGCATCCGTCGAGGACCTGATGATGCAAGCCAGGAAGATCAAGTACGACGTCATCGGACTGACCGAGACGAGGAGACACCACCCCCTACACGCCGCCTACGACTCCGGAGAAGAACTGTTCCTCGGAACATGCGACAGCAGGGGAGTAGGCGGCGTTGGTGTCCTCGTCAACACGCACTTGGCCATGAACATCGATTCGTACGAGTCTCTGACAAGCCGAATCGGACGTCTGCGACTGAAGCGATGCGGCTCCGTGCCAGCCTTGACTGTGTTCGTCGCGTATGCCCCAACATCCGACTACGACGACGAAGACGTCGAGGCCTTCTACGTGGAGCTGGAGAAGTTCTATAAGGAAGATCACACCTTCTACAAGGTGATCGTCGGCGACTTCAATGCCAAGATCGGGCCACGAAGGTCGCTGGAAGAACTTCACATCGGAACCCACGGTTTGGAGTGGAACGAGCAAGGTGAAAGGCTGTCTGAGTTTATCATGTCGACCAAGACCATCCATGGAAACTCGCAGTTCCAGAAGCCTCCCTCCCTACGATGGACTTGGGAATCCCCCGGTGGCCAGTTCCACAACGAGATCGACCACATCATCTTCAATCGCAAGTATTGCCTGACCGATGTCTCCGTTGTCCCCAAGTTCTACACGGGATCGGACCACCGCCTCCTTCGCGCGAGGTTCCGCTTTTCGCGTCAAGGAGAGAAGGCCGCGAAGTTCAAGAAGAGGAGTCCCAGAACGACCATCAGCTGGGTTCTCTACACCTCTCTTGTCGGCCTTTGGGAAGATGCCGTCATGGACAACGTCGACGAGGAATACGATCGCTTCGTGCACCATCTCCACGATAGTGCTAAGGGAGCCGAGAGCTTGAAGACCACCAAGAGACGCCTGTCTCCGGAAACTCTCGAGCTGATACGCCAACGTGGAGCAGCACGAGCGTCAGGCAACTATCAACTGACGTCCGAGCTTGCAAAGCTATGCAGAGCGGCGATAAAGGAAGATCTGAAGGAGAGAAGGGCGGAAGTGTTGGCTGAAGCAGCAGAGGCAGGGCTGAGCATCCGCAATGCCCGCCGGAAATTCGCCAACTTCAAGACCAAGATGACCGCTCTCCGACGTCCTGACGGAACCGTCACCTCTTCCAGAAGGACCATGGAGAAAGTCATCCACGACTTCTACTCCGATCTCTTCGATAGCCACGTCCACCTGCCCCTACGCCATCTTCCGCAGGATGGATACGTCATCCCCTCTGTTCTCCCTTCCGAGATCCGACACGCCATCTCGTCGGTGAAGAAACGTACAGCACCCGGTCCTGACAGGATCAGAGCTGAACACCTGAAGAACCTCCCGCCAGCGCTCATCAACACCTTGGCGCGGCTCTTCACACGCTACCTGTCCGAATGCAAGGTTCCATCTCAGTGGAAGACCAGCAAGACCGTCTTGCTGTACAAGAAGGGAGACGTGCACGACATTGGCAACTATCGCCCGATCTGCCTGCTGTCCGTAGTCTACAAGCTGTTCACTCGAGTCATCCTGAATAGGATTAGTAGAACCCTGGACGAAGGACAGCCATGCGAACAAGCAGGATTTCGGAGAGGATTCAGCACGATCGACCACATACACACCATTACGAAGCTCATCGAAGTGTCGCGAGAGTACAAGCTGCCGCTTTGCTTTACGTTCATTGACTTGAAGAAGGCATTCGACTCCGTCGAGACTGAAGCGGTCATGGAAGCCCTGCTCACCCAGGGCGTTCCTACTCAGTACATCAGAGTCCTTCGAGAGCTGTACAGTGGATTCACGACCAAGATCTCACCATTCTACAACGACGTCGTCATTGACGTGAAGAGAGGGGTTCGACAAGGGGATACCATATCCCCGAAGCTCTTCAGCGCCACCCTCGAAAACGTCATGCGCGAACTAGAATGGGATGACATGGGAGTGAAGGTCGACGGCCGGCAACTGCACCATCTTCGCTTCGCTGACGACATCGTGCTCATAACACCGAGCATCACTCAGGCGGAGCGAATGCTGGCCGACTTCGATCGTGTATGTGGAAGCGTTGGACTGCAGCTGAATCTTACGAAGACGATGTTCATGAAGAACGGATGGGTTTCTGATGCCCCATTCTCGCTCAACGGAACGAACATCTCCGAATGCTCCAGCTATGTGTATCTGGGTCGCGAAGTCAACATGGCCAACGACCTAGCACCAGAGCTGAGCAGGAGGAAACGAGCGGCTTGGGGAGCTTTCAAGAGCGTCGAAGAAGTCGTGAAGAAAACGAAGAACGTCCGACTCCGTGCCCACCTATTCGACTCCACTGTTCTTCCTGCCCTAACATACGCCTCAGAGACCTGGGCTATACGAAAGCAGGATGAACACGCGATCAGCGTCGCGCAGCGTGGAATCGAGAGGACGATGCTCGGAGTGACACGACTCACGCAAGTGAGAGAAGGCCTCCGGAGTTCCGAGCTTCGCCGGCGTTCGAAGATCAGAGACGCTGTCGCATGGGCCAAGTCGTCGAAAATTAGGTGGGCCGGCCACGTAATGCGATTCGCAGACACCCGCTGGACGAGAGCCGTCACAGACTGGATTCCGCGGGATGTCAAAAGAACACCAGGACGCCCACCAACGCGTTGGTCGGACTTCTTCGTGAAAGCCCTGAACGACCGATATGACGCTCTTCGTGTCCATCGAGCGAGGAGGATCCATTGGACCACTCTGGCACGCGACAGGGACGAATGGAGACGCTGCTGGCGCCCGCTCGAGCAAGTCGATGATCAACGGGACGACAGGTGATACAGGTGATTTTGTAATTGCTCTGAATGTTCACCAGTTTTATTGTCTACACGTGGCTCGCCCACGTCCTCAAATAAATAAATAAATAAAGCAAGAATTTGTGTCGCGTTTACTGGCTCACGCTGATTTCCGTCGAACATCAACAACTGAAGAAGGAGAAGGAGTTGGTGAAGACGATTTTTCTCTTTTGTTGATATTCAATAGAAATCAATAAACGCGACACATATTCTTATAGAGCAAGACATTCTCTTTCGAATGACATACAACAACCCAAAAAGTCCAACCACAGAGCAGGAGCTGTCGGCATATATAACCATCCTCCTTCGGACGTCCCAATTTAATGACCTAAAAATCAATAAAGGACAAATGGGCAAATAACACTAACACATACTCTTGTAGCACAGAACATTGTCTTCCAAGTGCTATAAAAAACTGCGCAAAAAATTCCAAACCTAAGCGGAGAGAACAAGTGCGCAAATGGCTACTTTTTCACTTTTTCACTTTTCACTTCAACGACCTAAAATTTGACAAGATTCATGACGAAAAAAGAAATGCAATGCACGCTCTGATAGTGCAAATCATTCTCTTTCGAAAGCTATGCAGCGCTATGCAAGAGACCGCCGGCGAAATCTGCAGTGAATCGTTGAATAAAACGGAGAAGACTTATGGGGCAACCTAATAGTTGTACCAGAACCATCGGTCAGTGAGCCTTGCGACCACTACCAGCCGGGGCTTCGCCGTAAAAATTTAGTTCGTTAGATATTACTTAATTTACTGCGATCATGTTTGGTTCCTGTTGATCAGAGCTCTAGCGCCATACAGGTCTCGAACGCTCATTGTCTGAGTGCTGATTTGTTCTCGGGGTGTAAAGAAGGTTCTGCTCTATTAAACAGTGCCAGTGGTGCAGACGAGATATTCTGCCTGCTAAGCAGGGGCTGCGTGTTCAAATCCTACCTAACGCTAGAGTTTTGATCGCAATCAAGCATCATTGTGACAGCTTATAACCCTAGCTGCAGCCACTTGAGGCTTCAACAAAGTGATTTCAGTCTCTAATAAATTTATTGATTTTATCCATGTGTAGAAAATAATTTCAAGAAATGCGTGAATAAGTAAAATTATAGTCTGAGGCTCATTTTAGCTCTTAGGTCTCTTTGTCTTCTTATGGCAGAAACGGTTTTTTCGTTTTTAAATAGTAAACTCCATCGAGTGTCGAGATCGTCTCATAAATAAAAGGATAATGAACGACGTTACTCATTCCCTTTTAGGATGCGCTATGCATTCTGCTTCAATCGTATGTCGTATAGGCGATTTCGATGCATTTCTGACCTGTACAATGACATGACAAAGAAGGCCTTCGGAGTTTCGAACTTCGGCGACGTCTCAGAGACGTTGGCCATACGAAAGCAGGATGAACACGTGATCAGCGTCGTGATGCGGTGAGTCGAGAAGGCGATGCTCGGAGTGGCACGGTTCATGGAAGTGAGAGAAAGCATCCAGAGCTCAGAGCTTCCGTGACGTTCGAGGATCAGTAACGATGTCGCATGGTCCAAGTCGTTGACGATTAGGTGGGTCGGCCACGTAATGCGTGCGACACCCGCTGGAGGAGAGCCGTCAGCGACTGGATTCCACGGGATGTCAAAAGAACGCCAGGACGCCCACAAACGCGTGGGCCGGACTTCTTCGTGAAAGCCCTGAACGAACGATATGACGTTTTTCGTATCCCTCGAGTGAAGAGGATCCATTGGAGCACTTTGGCACACGGCAGAGACGAATCGAGACGCTGTTGGCGCCCGCACAATGATCAACGAACGAAAGAGAGGTGATATGTACAAGTGATCCAATAACATGCGGTGGCCAGCCGATGAACAAGTCAGCGCTTTGTTCTTCCCAAACAGGGCTGATGTCAATTCATCAACCCCCGGAGGAATGAAAGGCTTGATTGGCCAGGACAGGAAATCCGATCCAGGAACCTGGCATTGGGTGCACGCGACAGCAGGCATCTCCCCTGACTGCGCTACGTTGGTGCCATACACAAATACACAATTTAAAGGAACTACGTAAACGACACCTATTGATTAATCGATAAACCTGAACGGGAACTTGTTTGAGCAGAACTGTATCGGTACAGATCTGTATTACGGCTTACGTACATTTTGGCGTCGTCGTCTTGTTTAGACCCCTGAAAAGTCGAAGTCACTCGGGAAACCACCGTTCCAACTGTAATTTTATTCCGCAAAAACAATTCAAAGGCTAGGAGACTAAAAAAACAAAGCCGTTAAAGCTTAAAAACAATGCTAACCATAGATGAGGATAAAAGGATGAACGTGGAGTCGACAAAATATTCAATTTGCTGTGAAGGCCGTCTACATAGTGGTCACGGTATTTGTTGGGCGTGTCGGCCATTAATTTTGTTCGGACTCATAGATGAACTGTAGAACGAACATGCTGAGGAACTAACTGAACTCTATACAGTAGAAATTTATTAGTTCTATGCGGTATGCGTTCTAGCGACGGCGAAACCGACGCGTTGCTGGTCGACGTCGAAGTAGGTGCACCGTCCGCGCAGGAATGGAATGCCGAGCTCGATGTTCATCCCGTTGTTGAAGCTATCGGATCTAGCTTGCAGCACCGCCAACGTACAGGTGCCGTCATCGTTCGGCAGGACCAGATTCCTTTGGGTGACGTCGAACAATTGGGAGGCGATGGAGACTGTCAGCTTTAGAATTGCGTCGCAGTTCACCTGAAAATGATAAGAAATTTTTCATGGAGATGAAAGATTTCGAAGGCTGAGAAGCGGTGGCTGAGCATTTTAGCAGGTCTCATCCTGAAATGAGTGATCTTCAGAAGCTAAACTTCTGCGGGGAGGATAATGATGGTTCTCTCGATATTCTCCTCCGACTATGATAGATTTGGATTTTCTACTGTCAAAGAATTGCGCATTCGTATTGCAGGTCGTTCAAAAGAAGGCGGCACATTCGCTGCAATATTACTGTACATATACACTACTCTGCCAACAGATTTAGAGTGTAGCGTGTAGCGGGCGACTACTCGGGCGCGTGTAGCGCAGTCGGAGGAGGCGCGACTGTCGCGTGCACCCGATACCAGGTTCCTGGTTCGGATTTCCCGCCCAGGCCAACCAAGCCTTCCATCCCTCCGGGGTCGGTGAATTGGAACCAGACTTGTCTGGGAAGGATAAAGCGCTGACTTGTTCATCGGCTGGCCACCGCAAGTCATTGTATGGCCAAATACGCATTCAAGTCGCCTCCACGACATCCCGTAGAAGTAGAATGCGCTGGCGCATCCCAGAAGGGATTGAGTAACGCCGTCCTTTATCCTTTATCCTTTATACACTACTCAATTGACACAAAAGACAGCTACATATCCTATAACTAGATGATTACATGGTAAAGGAAACTTCAAGGTAAAAGTTATACCCATCAAGCCTTACCTTCGCTGGTGCAACAGTTTCAGAAGGTAGGTTAAGCACGCTCAGCACTTTTCGGAAAGTGTTCGGCGGAACTTTGATGTACGGCGATGAGCTGAAATTATGGTCTGGAAATCGATACGGTTTATTTTCTTCTTCCTTTCTTTTTAGCAGATTATTGTGAGAGATCATCATAATGGTCAGTATAAGAAAATTAATTGTTAAAGAATAATGAACAAAAATGTCGGGTTAGTCAATCCTTTTTGGGATGCACCGTGCATCCTACTTCTACAAGTTTTGGTGGAGGCAGTCTGAAAGCGTGTTTGACCAGCAGAATTGTTTATGTGACCAGCTGGCGGAAAAGCAAGTGTTTGACCCTTCCGAGACAAGTCTAGTATCAATTCGAAGATGTCGGAGGAATGGAAGGCCGGGTTGTTTTCGACGGGTTATATTAGGTTGTAAGGAAAGTTTCCCGTCACTTCCTTTGGCGTTCCGCCAAATTTTTGAAAAGTGCTCTGGAACCTTCTCCTAATAACGCGTTTATAGGTTGACCTTTGACCTCCATTTACCACTATTGTCGTCATATTTCGTTGCGTCCCTGGCAGAGAAAATCGTTCTCGACTGCAAGCAAGTTCGACCGATTCTGTTGCACGAGTTCAAAAAGCAACGCAGTGGAAGAGCAGCGGTGGATAACACATGTGGAACGCTGGGTCCTACCACTTCTTCTACGACACAGCGAAAGTGTGGTCCCGGAAGTTCAAGAACGGAGACTTTTGCTTGGGGGATCACCCACTGTCTGGAGGGCTAATTGCAGTGAATGAAGGGCGCCTTCTGGAGCTGGTTCGGGAGGATTCTCGGCGTTGCACACATGAGCTGGCAGTGGAGCTCGAGTGCAGTCACATCCTCATACCTCAACACCTGCGTGGCCTTGGGAAGATGCACAGATATGGTGCATGGATACAGCTTGCAGCTAGCGGCCACCAGCTACAGATGCGTCATATTGCGTGCATGAACTTCTTGACTTCACGGCAGAATTTTTCTCGGCTCGAGAACCTGGCCACTGGCAACGACAAGTGGGTGGCTTGCGTTAGCCGCTCGCGAAAGCGTCAGCGGCTCATTCGATGCGAAGCAGGGATTCCCTCGCCAAGACCGGAACTTCACCAAAAAAAAGTGATGCTCAGAGTCTGTCGGAATTGCAAGGGGAGCTCATTCACTAAGAGCTGCCACCTGCAAACATTACTTCACTAGCGATGTAAATAATAATGCGAAATAAATAAATAAACAAGTAAATAGCAATCACCTATCAACACTCACCCGTGATATCGGGATGGAAAAAGCAAAAAAGCAGAAAAAAGCAGCAAAAATGGAAAACATCAAATAAATAAATAAATAAATAAATAAATAAATAAATAAATAAATAAATAAACGTCTACTGCGGGCACTTGGGTTGCGTTGAAGCAGCTTTTCGTGAGAAACAAGGCAAGATCCTTCTCCTTCGGGACAGTGCGTGTCCACACGTTGAAAGGGAGATTCAGAAAATCTCCACTGTTTATGATGGCATGTTCTGGCGCACCCACGCTATTCATCGGACCTTCCTCCAACGAACTAGCATCCGTTTTCTTTTTTTTCTTGGACCATATGCAGGAGAAACAATTTGGCGGCAGAGAGCAACTTGAAAAGTGCCTCGCTGAGTCCTTTTTTCGTTGAAACCCCAGGAAATCTACAGAAGCGGGACCTACAAATTACCTGACGAATGGACTATATGTTGTAGATAATAATGGTGCCTATGTTCGTTAATTGTTGTATGTCTGGAACGAGAGAAACAAATTTGAAAAATTGCCGAAGTGGCGGGGTACTTCCCTTACAACCTAACTCGAACCTAGAACCTTAAGTCGGGTGCAGGAGACAGGCAATGCCTCCCCCGTCTGCCCTAACACGCGACCTGTAAACAGGCTTGAAGACTAACTACACCTTACCCAAGAGCTTGAGGATATGATGACAGAAGGATTTGGCGATGCCTTTATACGATCTCCGGTTTCTTACATGGTGAAACGCTATCTCCCTAGCACTTCTCCGACGAACTGACCGGAGTATATGAAGTTGTTTGCATGTCATTGACGTATACATTCGATGTGGTGAATTGAAACTCTCCAATTTTCGACAGCGGCTGGAAGGTCGGGTCGGGAAGGCAGTGAACGGGGTCGTAGCCTAAAATTGGTTTATATGCCGTTTTCGCTTAAACTGGACATTTTCATTTTTAAACCGGACGCCATTTATTTGATCGATCTCCTTTAGAAATAAACCGTACATTTTGCAAACCAAGAAACACTTATGCGAATTTTAAATAGACGTGCCTAACCAGTTAAAATTTTTATTTTTAACGTTTATTTTTTTAAATAAATAATTCCCTTTTGCGAGCATCTTGAAGAAAGCATCAGCTCTGTTCGATTAAGCACAAATGTTCGTATCATTTAGCATCTAACAATATTTCGTGGTTTTCTGAAGTGCTACGGTTCAATGAATTTGCTTGGGTGTCACACGGAGAGATTACCCCACGCACTCGTTTTATGCATTTCATTATGTATTGGAATGGTGGTGTAGATAGTGGTATCTATATGCGTACAAATCTAGGAACTCCAAAGATTAGTGAGAGATGTACGACCACTTCTTCTGCATGACTTCAGATGAACAGCATCTACACAATCAGTCAGCTCAGGAGTAATCGAGGTTGTTGAACACGAATTTGAAGTTCTTCTTTAAAGTATCGATTGCCATCAATCGATACTGATCAAATTATCGATTTTTTGTGGATGTCGCTCAAGCGGTCGGAAACCTCAGCTCTAGGTGTTATCGAAGTTGCTGAACACAAGCCCAAAGTTCGTTTTTGATGTTTCGATCGCTATTGATCGATTATCGATTTTTAATGGATCTGTTTCATTTTTCCTATTTCTTTCTAACTTGCCCCAATCGACGTACTTAAGGTGTTCTTCCTACGGAACCATGACATGTGTAGAGTTCAGATACTACTAGGCGAAGCTGTTAAGAAGCCGTCAGTGCGGCCGAGAGGCTGAGTCAACCTCTCGGCCGCACTGACGGCTGGTGTAAGAAATATACCACTGTTTCTTCTACATGACTTCAAGTTAAACTGCTTTTGAACTATCAATCAAGTAAGCATTACAATGTTCTGGATAGGTGCACAGCAGAATCTCTTCACATGAAAAATCTTCGTATGGATCACTTTATCTACACTATAAACCAAGTAAGCATTGCAATGTCTTGGACGAGTGCTCGGCACAATCTGATCACTCAAAAAAAAATTTGTCGTATCGGAACACTTCGTAAGGTAAATAGGACACTGTTCTGATCAACAAAAAAAGAAGTTCTATGGTCATTTAAAAATTGCAAACCTTTCTTTTCAGTACATGGGCGATTTTGTAGCATTCTCTGCCCAGGCTTGGACCACATTGACCTACATATTGAGCACTAAAATTTGGAAATAGAAATGATTTTGATTTTCTGAAGTTTAGTAAAGTTTGTTTTTCTCTGGTCTGTTTTCTACGTCTTTCTATGCATTACTCGAATTCGCACCGTAAAATAAATAAATAAGTGAATAAACAAATGGGACTAACCGCCATAGTAGATTACTCCTGCGGTCCCGTTATCATCTGATTCCCACTGTTCCTCCAGCCAGATGGAGAACACTGGTGAAGCGATGTCTCCTAGAACCACGAGATATGAAACTAGACTCGCACCTGCTTTAGCATGGCCGGACATTTTTTTTTTTTGAAATAGTTTGGAGTCCATTGATAGTGCAGACGGGAGAGGCGCCGGCTGTCGCATGCAGCTGGTTCTAGATTCCTGATTTGGATTTCCCGCCTAGGCCAACCAAGCCTCCCATCCCTACGGGGTCGACGAATTGGTACCAGACTTGCATGGGAAGGATAAAGCGCTGACTTGTTTATCGGCTGGCCACCGCAAGTCATTGTATGGCGAAATACGCATTTAAATTGCTTCCACGATATTACGTAGAAGTAGAGTGCGTGGCGCATCCCGAAAAAATTGATGAGCGCCGTGCCTTAGTTCTTTATTCCTACTTAAACTTTTACTCCTAGAATGCTATGAATAGAATGAAAGTTGCCTAGAATGTAATGACTTCGCGTTATTATGGATGATTCGTAGTCGACTCGAAACATTATGTTACCAAAAAGTTTGAGGTTTGCAGCACGATTTCTAGCGGTGTGCAATTATGAATTACGTCAAAGAACATTTTGTGAAGCTTTGAGGTCTTCTGAATCACAGAGTCGTGAGAATAGCGTTACAAGGATCTGCACATAGAAGGGAGGCCCTCGAAAACTTCTTAAAATTTACCGAGGACGGACTATTCCAAGTAGAGATGCAGAAGCAAGAAGACACATGTTTGATTCCATAGAGCTTACCCTGCTTAAAGCCTTGTATAAACGGAGGCACCACATTATCGGTGGCGATGCTCTGGAACGCAAGGCCCAGCACACCGTCGACGCCGTCCAGAGCTGCGACCGCCGCCGGAATTTCCAAGGCTTGGAAAATTCCCGTGTTCTCGATGACGATCATGTCTCTATCATCTGTGGCGAGCTAAAATCAATACGCTTAATTTGTTAATCTAAAAGGGGTCAATCGGCCATTTTTAACCCATTTTGGGTTTACAGTTAAGCGAAGTAATGCTGGGGGGGGGGACCAATACAGCTTACGGCGCTTAATATCCGGACAAATTTAGATAAGAATTCCCCTGTATACCGTAAAACACGAATTGCACCTTGAACGCCAGAAGCCTCTAGTAAACAGTCATAACTTCAGAATGGCCTTGACATTGCACACAAGGGCAGAGCACAGCAGAGGAACCGCGATTGTTGGAAGTATTCGTGAAGGACGTTTGCCAGCTGAAATAATTCCAATCTTCGCGTATCAAGTCAGCCCTTTACGATGTTGTGGTCAGGTACGGGGCTTCTGAGAAAGGCTCCGGCAGCCCGGCGACGAAAACGGATTTTCGGGAACGCGTGTCAAGAACTGCAGCAGTCGTGAAGAAGGCTCAGGGGCTGGTTCTGTATTTTTCTTTTTCAGAGAAGCTTTACCATCCGTTTTCACTAGGTTCTGCAAGCTTTGCAGAGCTCACGCAAGCCATTTAGTTCAAAACTGGCTGTCCGATAACGTGGACATGTTTTGGTCTAAGGTGTTCTGGCCCCGATTATCATATATCTTATCGAGCGACGTGGTGTGGGTGACATTTCATCATATCGCTTTTGATAAGCCGTGCTATCAGGAATTTCTGCTGTATTTTATTCGTTAAGTTGCTGTAAGTCGTTTATGAATCCGGTCCGAGAAGTTGAGGATGCCGCGCCCTAACACGAATTGCCTCATGGTCAGACGCGACGCGTGGCGAGCAGAAAACAGCGCTTTCCGGCGCGCTTTTTCGCCGCTTGTGCTGGATGGACGGGGCGCCATGTCCGGTACTGTGTGTTTAGGGCAGTTTACGGCCTTTTCTGTGTGAATGTTCGATGAGTGGAATAAATAAGAAGAATGAATAAAGAATAGAAAAAAAGAAAAATAAACCGGAATAGTGAATATAAGCTACAATTAGTATTAGGTTGTTACCTAAGTTCTGTCGTTTTTTGACCTCTAACTTCAAATGTAAGTATCTCGGCTCAAACATAATTTTATTAGGCGAAATAAGAACCGTTACAATCTACACATCTTTGCCGACGAGATACCAGTTTATTTATACCAGTAG
The DNA here is from genome assembly GCA_947359475.1 of Heligmosomoides polygyrus bakeri. NCBI lineage: Eukaryota > Metazoa > Nematoda > Chromadorea > Rhabditida > Heligmosomidae > Heligmosomoides > Heligmosomoides polygyrus. The sequence continues at coordinate 92,534,414 of OX375868.1, read as the reverse complement.
CATAGAACTCTGGAGATCTAGAAGCCATGAATTCTTCGAGAGCAGATTCACCCTTCGGGCTCACCGTTTGCAAGTATCGTCAGCGCTCCTTCTACGCAACAGAAACGACCCGTTTCTGTAGCGAATTGCGACTTGTGACAAAAATGAATTGTCTACGACGATCGACGACGAAATGCTGAATGGTTGGATATTGACGAAGCACCTAAACACTGTCCAAAGCCGAATATGCACCAGGAAAAGGTGATGGCCGTTTGGTGGTGTGCCACTGGTTCAATCCACTATAGCGTTCTCAAACCTGGTGAAACAATCACAGCGAAAAAGTACTGTCAGAATCTGGACGAGGTGCACAAGAAGCTCCAGCAAATGTATCCAGCGTTGATCTACAGAAGGGGACCGATACTTTTCGCGACAACGCTAGGCTCTGCACGTTTCTATGATCACCAGGCAGAAGCTCCATTCTTTGGGATACGAAACACTTGACCATCCACCGTACTCGCCCGACCTATCGTCTACAGACTACCATTTTTTCCAACATCCCGACGGCTTCCTTCGCGGAAAATACTTCAGGAACCGACATGATGCAGAATATGCTCTCGAAGAATTCATCGCTTCTAGATCTCCGAAGTTCTACGCTACTAATATAAGTAAACAAGTATCTCGTTGGCAAAGATGTGTAGACTGTAATGGTTCCTATTTCGACTAATAAGGTTATGTTTGGGCCGAGATATTTACATTTGAAGTAAGAGGTCAAAAACCACAGAACTTAGGTAACGACCTAATAGTTGATACCCAATGCACTAAGGATCTAGAACACAAACAATATTTGGCCGAATGCGAGACCTAATAGGCTCTGCAAAAAACGCGGGAAGAGCGAGGCTATGAGGAGATTGGATAGAAAGGAAAAACGCGTTACTGTACACATATAGCTGGAGCGCATAGCACGAGCTAGATATCCAGCCACTGTTTTCTTTGATGGATATTTCTCATAGCTGAGCCATTCTAGGAAGGGCAAGATAATTTCTCATAGCTGGGCCACTCTAGGAAAGGCAAGATAATAGTGTTCCTAATGATTCTGAGCAATTTGATGGTATGCTAACTTTGGATGCGCGTGAATGCTACTCGTGTTCTACGATTTTCTAAACACTTCTCTGAGCACGCTCTAGATTCTCGTGTGGAAAAAGAGTGAAAATCAGTAAAGACCTTTGTCCTATACGTGCAACATAACAGCTCATCTTCTGAACCCAACCCCGCTATTTAAGAGGAGAATGCAGATTTCGGTAGAGTAGTGCAGCAGTACTATGTAACAGTAAGAAGAAGAAAAAAAAAACACAGTAGCGATTTCTTGTCAGTCTCCTCAACTATGGTCTATTCTTACATGGCTAAAAACTATGTGAATAACAGTGAAATCCGAAAGAAAGCCTGCAAAATAAAATCCACGAAAGGTTGCCTGAGGTTCTAGATCAAAATCAATAGATAATCAGGCAGAGCCTACAATGAGAACCATACCGAAATAAAAAGTAATAAATGGAAAACTATGTATTAGGTTATTGCGAAAGTTCCCGCCATTTTTTGAATCTTCCTGTCGTCGCATCAATGGTGCATTTGGGGAGGGCACCGATCGCACTGCACGAGAACATTTCGCACGCATTCGCAAAGGTGAGTTTAACCTTCAGGATTCGTTCAGGTCCGGACGTGAATCCGATGTCGACAACGACCGATTGCGACAGCTGGTGGAATCGGACACTCGGCGGACTACTCGTGAACTTGCGCAGGTCTTGAGGTGCACTATGCCACCATCGCCAGGCACCTACGTCAGCTGGATCAGGCACAGTGGGCTCCCCATGACCTCACCGGACGCGACCACCAGCGACGTACTGAGGTGGCTACTCAATTGCTCTCTTACAAGCGCACAGAGTTGGCTGAAGCTCATCATCACAGAAGATGAGAAGTGGTGCCTGTACGTCAACATCAAGAGAAGCAGACACTGGTTGACAAGGGTGAGCAGCTTGAGCTGCAGCTACAGGAGGATTCTCACCCGTCGAAGATCATGCTTTCTGTTTGGTGGGATGACAAATGTCATCTACTACGAGCCGCTGGCCTGTAGCGAAACTCTGACAGCGAATTTGTACTGTCAGCAGCTGGATAGACTGGCCGCCAAGATCGCAGAAAAGCATCCGAATCATGGCACAGTCCGATTCTTGCTCGACCACACATTGCAGGAACGACTCGTCGAAAGCTTCTCGACTTTGGATGGGAAGTGCTGTTTCACCCACCGTACAGCCCAGATATTGCACCAACAGACTACCACCTTTTCCTGTCTCTCTCCAATGCAATATAAAACATAAGAAAATGTTAAATTCAAAGAAGTAAAGAAAGGTGTAAAATAATAGAATTTTTAAAATTGTGATTAATTAAAAGAATGATATGTCACAAAATATAAAACATAAAAAGGTTTGTTTCGCAACTGCCTTCAGACGAACCTTTGTCTAATGCTCCTCCCGTGGCTCTTCAGTGAAGAAGAGGAGCATATTTTAAGATATATTTAAAATCTGTTTGTGGAGAGACAGGAAAATAAAAAAGGGACAAGGAAAAACGTTCGATGACGAGGACGACATGGAAAGTTGGCTGGCTGGTTTTGAAATGTTCTACGCTGACGGGATCGAGAGTCTGCCTAAAAGGTGGAGAAGAGTGATAGAACATGATGGCGTTACTTCGATTCTTAACGTGTTTCGCTGTTTTTGTAAAACTAAAAAATGTGGTGTCTTGAAAATGGCGAGAACTTCTGCAACAACCTAATAACTGCAAAAGAGCTGCCTCAGTCTTTAAATTTTTGACCTTCGTTTATTTATTCTGTAAGTGGGAATACCCTGCTTTGCACAGCGTATGGTATGGTGTCGTCTTTTAAACCAAGGAGGTTCCTTAAGATGCTCTGTAACGCCGGCTTCAAAGATACTCACATGATCTAGAAGCGTAGTTACGTTAGAAATGAGCCGGTATGAATAACACTGATCAATCGCACTCACTGGTGTATGAAATTGTATCAAATAGGGCCATTCTTTAACAAATGAAATGAGTTGAATCAATCAGGTCCGATTCAGCATCAAACAAATGTACCTGCTCTACCACCCTAACAGTTAGAAACTACGTCTACTACGGGACTAGAAATCATCTACTGTGGGAATAGAAACTTCTTTTCTGAATGGAATTGTAAGCAGTCGCCCATCGATGTTGAAGAAATATTGCCACAAAATTCTACATTCTGCTTAAAAACATCAGCTTTCCAGAAAGAAACTTGGGTTGCTAAGGACAGCACAACGTACCCTGAGGGTATCCTTTCCAAGAATTCCGTTCGACGATCCAAAATTGTCGTCGTTTGACCACGACATCCCACTGTTCACGTATGTTGAGGAATTCAAACTGGAAGAGCTTTGAGTTCTAACCCGCTCCATGGATAGGGTGCTGCGACGCTCACCCATCGTATAGCCGTTTGTTCACACAGCTAAGACAGCCAGAGTCAGGAATCCAGAAGTTGGCTGATCCAGTGTCGACGATCACTCGGAACAACTGCGGTGGTGTGCCAACGGTGATGTTGGTGACGAAGTAGCTCTGGGTGAATTGGTCCAGCTGAAAACAACTGTTCATACGATTTCAAATTACGACGAATTGAAAACCGCCTCATGGTAGTAGAAAAGAAAGTACTACGGTGGAGGGTCGGGTTGTCGTTCGGACCATGTACTTTTTGAACTTTTTCTTTCTGTGAATAAATGCATTTAGAAGAAATTTTTTTGCGTAAGCTTTTGCACTTTTCTATGGAGTCATATAATCTTCCTGTAGATAGAGTCGAAAAATCAATAAAGAAAAAGCTGACTTTTTACACACTAAAATACAGCCAAACTGACTGTAGCTACCAACCCATTCCACAAAGCTTTACTCTTCTTTAACTGGGTGTACATCTACTTTTGAACTTCCCGATGATCGAAATCAGTGCTACCAATTTGCTTTGAGGAGGAAAAACAAGAATGAAAAACAAGAATTTTCCGTTTATGTATGTTGTTGTTGTATGTTTTGTTTCCGTTTATGTGTGTATGTGTGTTTATGTGTTTGTGTAATGTGTTGCGATAAGCACCAGCTGCCTCTACTTTTACATGAGTTTCTCACCTACATACGACACCTCAGACGAACAAAAAATAATGCGTTCACAATTCGACTACAGTGTCGTCTCTGTTGAAAACAGAAAGTGCATTACGTCTTCTATGTAGAAGGGCCGCCCTCGCGGTCACAGTCTTGTTGAGTTCCTCCACCCTGCTAGCTCGCTTTTAGTTGTACAATTACGAATAAACGGTTTATTAAATAATTTTGTGTCAGAGGCAACAGAAGCCCACACATAATAGCTTCCGATAAAAACTACTGATCTGGCAAGATACATAGCTCCTGGCACTGTAAGTGTGAATCGGTTTTTGCAAAAAATGGAGGAGTTAGTGCACATTTTAAATAGATAAGAAGTGCTTAATGCACAACGGATCATCTTTTTGGTCACTACTTAAGCTCACGCTTCGCTAAAGATTCAGTGAAACGCGAGATGCATAGTTAAGAAGCGACTTCAACTCCGCGATACAGTAACGCATACAGCCACGTCTGTTTGAGCGGAATTATTCAAGCTCCTAGTAAATCAAATTTGTCAAGAAGTGATCTTGTGTCGAGTTTATTGTGTTGTAGTAGAGATGTTCCATGCCTAGTATTGATTGCCGGTACCAGTTGTCCTTTGTACTTTTGAATTTCATACGCTAGAGGTCCCCGCGCGAAAGTTTCTCGCGCTACCGTAACCCGAAGCCTATATAATGCGAGTCCTCAGTAATGAGTCATTCACGCGACGTCTGTCCTGGCCCTGAGTGGTCGGAAATAAACTCATCTTCCAAGCGAACGTGTTCTCCTGCCATCCCAGCGGGTTGACAGCGTTGAATGATTACAGTTAAAGTAAGAAACAAAAGCATTCAATACTAATATTATTATCGGCACTGTATTTTTAGCGCATTTCAAGGTTGCTGAAAGAGTGATGGCCAGTGTCTTGTATACTGGTACCGGACGAAGACATGACGGTTTCCGGCATAACAACTAGATGTCAATCACAGAATCTACAGTTCAGTAGTTTGTCACAAACCTTGCGAGCTTCCTTGTTTTGAAGCATTAGAGTACATGGGAGCATGAAAAATTTCCACCCACTTCCTATTAGAGCCCAAATTCGAATGAAACATTGCGAAATTGGGCCGTTAGATTAACGTGCATTTGTTTAAATCTCTCATATTGGACCCTTATCCATACAGTTTCTTTCTTATTCCTGGGCTCGGATTCATGAACGACTTACCGGCCGATAAGTGTAAAATCTACCGCCACTCCCAACCTAAGCCTATGTCGTACTCCGGCGGAGAGTCGTTGGATACACCGCCCTCAGAAAACCGGGGCGAAGGACGCGCCGAGGACAAGATGTCCGAGTCCCTGCGTTCACATGGAGGCATTGCATTTGAGGCGAAAATTGAAAGAATCTAGAGAGAAGAGTGACGTTCTCCTTTTCTCAACTGCCTCCATAGCCGAACCGACTGAAAAATGATTTCAGAGTTCCCCGAGATGCTTTTACCAATCGTCTCCTATCAGCTGTTAGGTTTCCGTTCGACGTCACGCCAACTAACGACGGTTTCGCGCGCAGCAAACTTGTCCAAATGAGGCGGGGCGGCAGGGCGGGAAGTGGGCGGCGGGCAGCACGGTATACCGAACGACTGCCCCCCTCGTACTCCATCTGGAGCATCCCCGGACGGGCGGGAACCGCGCCGAGATCCTTCACCCTGATAACCGCCACGCCCCGCCACGCCCTCCGTCCTCGGATCGCCGCCGACAGGTGGCGAGAGGACTGTTATACTTCCCACCCGCGGGACGGCAGCCGTCAGCGGTGCAGTGCACCGCGGGATGCTGCGATCTACCTCCGGCAGTGTTCATGAGTCCGGGCCCTGGTTTCGTCGATGGTGCTCACCGCTCACAGTTCTTTGCGGTATTATAGTGCTTTTGCCAGTTGCCGAAAGATAATACCTATATCCCGCTGTATTCTAACAGTACAAATAGTAACAGAACATGTTTAGTTTTTGCCGAATCCTTGAGGCAAACGAGTACGAGGGTGTAATGGTTAAGGGTCCGCAGAGCGAGCTCTTGACGGCAGCGCAAGATCCCGCTGTCGTGAACTAGGTGGCGCAGAGGTAGAGGGCACGCCTCATGTTCGTGAGGTCTAGGGTTGGGTTCCCATGCTACGTCGCGTTTTTGCTACTTTTACCATAGTATCGGATTTCCATAGAGATTTCCATATCTGAACTTGTTTTTGGAATTTGCTACGGTAAGATGTTTTTATTACTTATTATTTGTCGACATCTCGTAATTCACCAGCAGTGTCCGAAATATGCTAAATGCGATTTTGGATGAAACTTTGACTCCAATAAATTGTTCTCATTACCAATGTAAGAAATTTTGACACAGGAACAACATGAAACAGCGGCAGAATGCCAGAAAAATGCTTCAAATGCAATTTATTAGTGTCGGTGAGGTTAGCGTCACCAGTGTACTCACAGGAGGGGATCACGTGATCTTCAACTTGACCTACCACCTCGATCAATATTCTCGCCTCTGTTATGCTTACAAAGTCGCGCGGTTATAGCAAGCTGCTGCCGCCAACACTGACTCTAGGATGTCTGCTAACCCTCGAGTGATCATTCACCTACTGACACTGAAGTGCGGATCTCCACTGGATGCTGTCCCTTCGAGAGACGAAATGAAGCTGGCGGAAAGGATAGCAAGTATCCTACAGGATTTCGAACTGCGACAGCTGGAAATCGAGAAGTGGAGAAGTTGGAGGTAGTGGAAGAAGAGGACCAAGAGTTTCAACCAGAAGAGGATTGTGCCGGAGTCACGACACCACTAACCAGTGAAGGCACTATCGCGTTTTCGGGAGGACAGATCGTTTCGGAGGAAAAGGCTTGGCTGTACTGGAATTGTTATACTATACAAGTTTGAGCACTGGGGAAAGTGGACTGTATCGCGATTCCAGGCATGGGCTGCAGCGGAGTACTACTGGGCAGGAACTGTGAAGCCAAACACAAGTTGAGATATGGAAATTTCTATGGAAATCCGATACTATGGTAAAAGTGCAGAAACGAGACATAGCATGGGAACCAAACCCTAAACCTCACGAACATGAGGCGTGCCCTCTACAACTGCGCTCAAGGATTCGGCAAAGACAAAACATGTTCTGTTGCTATTTGGAGGACGGGGATTCTCCCTATAGTACTCGTTCTTGCCGTTCCGGCGTACCGTTCAGACAGTTCCCTTGTCAGGCAATTTGTCTCACAGTTGTGGGCGTTCCTCCAGTAGTTGCAGGCACTTTCTCGTCAAGCACTGAACACCCTTAGATTCGGGCATTTTCTCCGAGACCCTTTCCGCCTACTATGTGCCATGTTATTTACTTTTGGCTGTAATTAGCCTAGTTAGGTTGCGGCAGCACGACAGAAGAAGGGAATCGAGCTTCCACTGAGCGACGTTGCTTACTATCTTCAATGCATCGAGACTGGCTGGTTTTTAGTTATCTAGTTTATGACCTGATCGAGCATTTGATCGAGAGACCACACCAGAGGCCAGGGCCCGGATTCATCAACGCGCATACCCGCGGGTATGCTGGGTATAGGAGGTGGACATACCCACGGTGTGGACATACCCACGATTCATGATAATCCTTACCCGCAAAATCGTGGGTATATCAGTGGGTAGAGAAAACCTTCCGACCGTCGTGGGTACATCCGTATACCCCCGACTTGTTCGCGCTCCATTGACAAAACGGCGCTCCAGTGAGATCAGGGGCCGGATTCATCATCGACTGACTCGTGGGTATAGGGGGTAGAGATACCCATGATGAAGCCTGCGTCTCTGACTCTTACCTTATCTCTACCTGACTCTTATCTTATCTCTACTCCTTATACCCCGCATACCCATGGGTTTAATTGTTGATGAATCCGACCCCAGCTGCTTTCGCGAGAGACCCAGTTGTACCTTACCCTTAATTCCTTTCATGAATACGAATCGTACCCACTATACATTGCTGATAGTGGGTACGATTCCCTTACGGTATCTATACCTATACCCATTGCTTGATGAATCCGGGCCCAGATCCATAAACAATTAAACCCATGGGTATACAGGGCATTAGGCCCCGTTTATACTTCGTCGCGGCGCGATGCGATGGCCACGCAATGAGGCTAAATTGATCGATCGCGTCGCACAATCAATATGGCCACTATACGTGGCGTCGCATCGCGCCGCGACGAAATATAAACGGGGCCTAAGAGGTAGACACAAGATAAAAGTCAGGCAGAGATAGGGGAAGAGTCAGAGTCGTAGGCTTCATCGCCCTATACCCACGATAAAGCCTGCGTCTCTGACGCTTACCTTATCTTTACCTGACTCCTATCTTTCTGCCACGAAACGAGAAAAACGGAAATGAAAAGATGATAACAAATGACCAAAAATGGCCAATCTCTTACCTCCGTTCCGCCTGTGGTCACATTGGACACCTGAGCTATTTGGATAGGGATGACAAAAGCCGAGACTGCTCTCAGCAGCACACTGATGAACACGAGTGAAAGCCGCATGGTGATGTTCAAGCGCAAACCGGCGCTTGAATGTCTTTATATGGTGCTGGATGACATAAGATTAGAAGATAGCAGGTCGCTGCTGTTATCTGCGCTGGGCAACGTTTCTAAATTCGCGGACCAAAACGCACGTCATAGGGAAGTGTAAACTCCTACGTTCTTACATTTAGAGTAATCAACAGGATGAACATTAAAAACCTTTACGCGACATGGCCATGGTGGTCCTATGAAAATGCAAGGAATTAATAGAATATTGTGCGGCCTTACTAACGGTGTATCACCTGTATCACCTGTCGTCCCGTTGATCATCGACTTGCTCGAGCGGGCGCCAGCAGCGTCTCCATTCGTCCCTGTCGCGTGCCAGAGTGGTCTAATGGATCCTCCTCGCTCGAGGGACACGAAGAGCGTCATATCGGTCGTTCAGGGCTTTCACGAAGAAGTCCGACCAACGCGTTGGTGGGCGTCCTGGTGTTCTTTTGACATCCCGCGGAATCCAGTCTGTGACGGCTCTCGTCCAGCGGGTGTCTGCGAATCGCATTACGTGGCCGGCCCACCTAATTTTCGACGACTTGGCCCATGCGACAGCGTCTCTGATCTTCGAACGTCGGCGAAGCTCGGAACTCCGGAGGCCTTCTCTCACTTGCGTGAGTCGTGTAACTCCGAGCATCGTCCTCTCGATTCCACGCTGCGCGACGCTGATCGCGTGTTCATCCTGCTTTCGTATAGCCCAGGTCTCTGAGGCGTATGTTAGGGCAGGAAGAACAGTGGAGTCGAATAGGTGGGCACGGAGTCGGACGTTCTTCGTTTTCTTCACGACTTCTTCGACGCTCTTGAAAGCTCCCCAAGCCGCTCGTTTCCTCCTGCTCAGCTCTGGTGCTAGGTCGTTGGCCATGTTGACTTCGCGACCCAGATACACATATCTGGAGCATTCGGAGATGTTCGTTCCGTTGAGCGAGAATGGGGCATCAGAAACCCATCCGTTCTTCATGAACATCGTCTTCGTAAGATTCAGCTGCAGTCCAACGCTTCCACATACACGATCGAAGTCGGCCAGCATTCGCTCCGCCTGAGTGATGCTCGGTGTTATGAGCACGATGTCGTCAGCGAAGCGAAGATGGTGCAGTTGCCGGCCGTCGACCTTCACTCCCATGTCATCCCATTCTAGTTCGCGCATGACGTTTTCGAGGGTGGCGCTGAAGAGCTTCGGGGATATGGTATCCCCTTGTCGAACCCCTCTCTTCACGTCAATGACGACGTCGTTGTAGAATGGTGAGATCTTGGTCGTGAATCCACTGTACAGCTCTCGAAGGACTCTGATGTACTGAGTAGGAACGCCCTGGGTGAGCAGCGCTTCCATGACCGCTTCAGTCTCGACGGAGTCGAATGCCTTCTTCAGGTCAATGAACGTAAGGCACAGCGGCAGCTTGTACTCTCGCGACACTTCTATGAGCTTCGTAATGGTGTGTATGTGGTCGATCGTGCTGAATCCTCTCCGAAATCCTGCTTGTTCGCATGGCTGTCCTTCGTCCAGCGTTCTACTAATCCTATTCAGTGACTCGAGTGAACAGCTTGTAGACTACGGACAACAGGCAGATCGGGCGATAGTTGCCAATGTCGTGCACCTCTCCCTTCTTGTACAGCAAAACGGTCTTGCTGGTCTTCCACTGAGATGGAACCTTGCATTCGGACAGGTAGCGTGTGAAGAGCCGCGCCAAGGTGTTGATGAGCACTGGCGGGAGGTTCTTCAGGTGTTCAGCTCTGATCCTGTCAGGACCGGGTGCTGTACGTTTCTTCACCGACGAGATGGCGTGTCGGATCTCGGAAGGGAGGACAGATGGGGTGACGTATCCATCCTGCGGAAGATGGCGTAGGGGCAGGTGGACGTGGCTATCGAAGAGATCGGAGTAGAAGTCGTGGATGACTTTCTCCATGGTCCTTCTGGAAGAGGTGACGGTTCCGTCAGGACGTCGGAGAGCGGTCATCTTGGTCTTGAAGTTGGCGAAGTTCCGGCGGGCATTGCGGATGCTCAGCCCTGCCTCTGCTGCTTCAGCCAACACTTCCGCCCTTCTCTCCTTCAGATCTTCCTTTATCGCCGCTCTGCATAGCTTTGCAAGCTCGGACGTCAGTTGATAGTTGCCTGACGCTCGTGCTGCTCCACGCTGGCGTATCAGCTCGAGAGTTTCCGGAGACAGGCGTCTCTTGGTGGTCTTCAAGCTCTCGGCTCCCTTAGCACTATCGTGGAGATGGTGCACGAAGCGATCGTATTCCTCGTCGACGTTGTCCATGACGGCATCTTCCCAAAGGCCGACAAGAGAGGTGTAGAGATCCCAGTTGATGGTCGTTCTGGGACTCCTCTTCTTGAACTTCGCGGCCTTCTCTCCTTGACGCGAAAAGCGGAACCTCGCGCGAAGGAGGCGGTGGTCCGATCCCGTGTAGAACTTGGGGACAACGGAGACATCGGTCAGGCAATACTTGCGATTGAAGATGATGTGGTCGATCTCGTTGTGGAACTGGCCACCGGGGGATTCCCAGGTCCATCGTAGGGAGGGAGGCTTCTGGAACTCCGAGTTTCCATGGATGGTCTTGGTCGACATGATAAACTCAGACAGCCTTTCACCTTGCTCGTTCCACTCCAAACCGTGGGTTCCGATGTAAAGTTCTTCCGGCGACCTTCTTGGCCCGATCTTGGCGTTGAAGTCGCCGACGATCACCTTGTAGAAGGTGTGATCTTCCTTATAGAACTTCTCCAGCTCCACGTAGAAGGCCTCGACGTCTTCGTCGTCGTAGTCGGATGTTGGGGCATACGCGACGAACACAGTCAAGGCTGGCACGGAGCCACATCGCTTCAGTCGCAGACGTCCGATTCGGCTTGTCAGAGACTCGTACGAATCGATGTTCATGGCCAAGTGCGTGTTGACGAGGACACCAACGCCGCCTACTCCCCTGCTGTCGCATGTTCCGAGGAACAGTTCTTCTCCGGAGTCGTAGGCGGCGTGTAGGGGGTGGTGTCTTCTCGTCTCGGTCAGTCCGATGACGTCGTACTTGATCTTCCTGGCTTGCATCATCAGGTCCTCGACGGATGCTTCCGACGCAAGCGTGCGGGCGTTGTAAGTACAGATCGTCATCCTAGTCCTTCTCAGTTTGCGCAGCCTGGTTAGGCCCTGAGATTTTAGCAGCCTCTCCGTACTCGTCCTTCCCATCGCTGCAGAAATGGGGGCTCTTTCGGGGTCAGGGGAATGAGGCCCTTTAGTGCTGCTGTGTTTGACTGGAATACAACACGGGTAGCTAGTCAGGCTCTGTCGTGCGGGCGAAGAACTTCGGGCAGCCAGCCAGACTGCCCGAAGGGACGGGGCGAGACTTAAGGCGGCCTCGAATCGCCTTACGATGTACTCCCAGTCTACCGAGTGCAAGCTTTTGGCCGAGCCGACACAGTTACAATCCGCACAGTCACGGACACATCCACGCACACTGTGCACGAACATGCCGCTCCCACGCACAAGGAACGCATCGACCCGACACAGCAGGAGCAAGGAGTCCATCCCCTGCATCCCACCTGCGTCTCTGGGCAGTACACGGTCGCATTTGGTTCGCGTTTAATTCCCCTATCCACCACCCGGGGACGCGCCACGTGGCCCTGCGACAAGCGGCCCGAGATCCCTCTTAACAAGAGAGCCCGAAGGCTCTCTATCGAGGGAGATCCGTGGTACTAACGGTGTGCCGACAAAAATAAAGCAACACATTTTATGCTTTCGTCTTTCCTGGCAGTGAGGGCTTTTGATGCTTCCGGGTGAACCCTGATCTCACCTAGCAGCCATTAATTTTGTTCGCACTCCTGGATGAACGGTTAGGCGGACATACTGGAAGGCTAACAGAACTACATACAGTAGAAATTTATTAGTTCTATGCGGTATGCGTTCTAGCCACGGCGAAACCGACGCGTTGCTGGTCGACGTCGAAGTAAGTGCATCGTCCTCGCAGGAATGGAATGCCGAGCTCGATGTTCATTCCGTTGTTGAAGCTGTCTGCGCTAGCTGGCAGCACCGCCAACGTACAGGTGCCGTCATCATTCGGCAAGACCAGATTCCTTTGGGTGACGTCGAACGGTTGGGAGGCGATGGAGAATGTCAGCTTTAGAGCTGCGTCGCAGTTCACCTGAAAATGATAAGAAATTTTTCATGGAGATGAGAGGTTTCGGAGGCTTAGAAGCGGCGGCTGAGCACTTTGGCAGATGTTATCCAGAAAAAGGTGATCTTCGATTTCTGCGGGGAGGATGATGGTGGTTCTCTCGATATTCTCGTACGACTACGATAGATTCGGATTTTCTATTTGTCAAAGAATTGGGCATTAAAATGTGCAGGCCGTTCGAAAGAGGACGGCACATTCACTGTTAATATTGCGGAACATATGCACTATTCAGTTGACACAAAAGAAAGCCACATATCCAATAACTAGTGAAAGAAACTTCAAGGTAAAAGTTATACCCATCAAGCCTTACCTTCGCTGGTGCAACCGTGTTAGACGGCAGGTTAAGCTCCATCAGCACCTTGACGAAAGTGTTCGGCGGTACTTTGATGTACGGCGACGAGCTGACAATGGTGGTCTGGAAATCGATACTTTAGTTTACTTTTGTCTGTCCTTTATAGCACATTGTTGTGAGAAAGGACGCATGTAGCGTAGTCGGAGGAGGTATGGGCTGTCGCGTGCACCCGATACCAGGTTCTTGGTTCGGAATTCCCGCCCAGCCCAACCCGTCGAGGTCTGCGACTTTATACCGAACTTGTCCAGGAAGGATAAAGCACTAACTTGTCCATCGGCTGGCCACCGCAAGTCATTGTATGACCAAATACGCGTTCAAATCACCTCCACGACATCCCGTTGAAGTAGAATGCGTGGCGCATCGCAAAGGGAATCGAGTAACGCCGTCCTTTATCCTTTAATGTGAGAGGGCTTCATAGTGGTCAATAGTAAAGGATAAGGGTAAAGAAGGGCGTTACCCAATCCCACCGGGATGCGCCACGCATTCAACTTCAACGGAACACCATGGAAGCGCTTTTGAATGCGTATTTGGCCACACTATGACAAGCGGAGGCCAGTTGATGAGCAATTCATCACTTCCAGACAAGTCTGGTACCAATTCACAGACGCCGGAGGGATGGAAGACTTGGTTGACCTCGGCGGGAAATTCGAACTAATAACCTGGTATCGTGTGCACACGATAGCCGGCACCTCCTCCGACTGCGCTACACCCGCCCAAAAGTCGGTAGTAAAAAACTTAATTGCTAAAGGATAATAAACGAAAATGTTGGTGTTAGTCAATTCTTTTTGGCATATGCCGTGCATTCTACTTCTACAGGTATTGTGGAGGCAACCTGAAGGCGGATATAACCCGTAGAATGACTTGCGTGACCAGCTGATGTGCACGTGAGTGTTTTACCCATACCAGACAAGTCTGGGCTCGGATTCTTAAACACGACCGGCGGTAAATCCTACCCGATTTACTTCGACGGTCACTTACCGGCCACTTACCAAGAACTTACGTCTGTTTCTTATTCATAATCGCCAAATCATGGGTTTTTATCCCCTGGTAAGCAACTCACCTTCTAGGCCCCCTGTCGAGAAACAATTTGGCGAGTGAGTTGGCAACGGGCCAGGGTCATTGCGTTGAGTCCGAAATTAGCAGCGAAGCAAAGCTCTTGCTTGGTAAATGTTCCTCGCTAGCTAGGTAGCATTTACATGCTTCGAAAATCGCAGCGCGTTCATGAATCACGGGTGAGGAGTCGCGGTAGATTTTAAACTCAACGGCCGGTAAGTCGTTCATGAATTCGGGCCCTGGTGTCAATTCGACGACGTCGAGGGATGGAATTCTCGGTTGGTTTGGACGGGAACTACGAACCAAGAACATCGATTCGGGGTGCACTCGACATGCGGTGCCTCCTCCGACTGCGCTACAGCGCGACCCAGGTCTGGAAACTTACTACACCTCACCCACTAACTTAGAGACATGATGTCGTGAGGATTTAGCGATGGTTGTACACAATCTCTCGCCTCTTAAATGGTGACACGCTATAAGCTCGTCTCCGAAGAACAACAACTGACCGGGGTATTCAAACTCGTTCGAATGTCGTTGACGTATAGTGTTCCTGTGGTGAACTGAAACAGTCCAATTTTCGACAGCGGCTGGAAGGTTCGGTTGGGAAGGCAGTGAACGGGATCGTAGCCTAAAATTGGATTACATGCCATTTTCACTTAAAATAGAATTTTTTAAACGAGAAATAAAATGAAGACATTTCGTAGACAAGCCAGGGCCCGGTTTGTCAAGCGGAAGGTATGGGTAGAAACACTGGAGGGTAAGACTACCTGCCACCCGCGGTGGGTATACGGCACAATTCGTATTCATTAGACAAATTCAGGGTAAGGCAGATGAACCCTGACACACGTCCGGGAAAGTTGTTCTTCTAGCATTTTGTTGATCCCGCTGCCAACATGGAGAGAAAAACTTGTCCAAATTAGGTGAGGAGGAGGAATGAGATGTCACTTCATAAAATTCTTTCGAACCGGGAGGAATACTAAAAAATTCGCTAATTTAGTCGGACATTTTTCTCGGAGTTTAGGGTTATTCCTCGCTATTTGGTATATTTTTTGATGACGTAATTTCCGTTTCAGAACAAGAAGCACTTCACCGACAGTAGCTGATCTGAGAGGAGCGTATTTTTGGAAATGGGTCGCGAAATGGTGGCGGGTATGCGGATGTACCCACGACGATTGATGGGTTTTCTCAACCCACTGCTATGTATACCCGCGATGTGAGGTTCGTTATGACTCACATCGTGGGTACGTCCGGCCCTTATATCCCGCATCCCCGCTGGTATGCGTGTCGATTAATCCAGCTCCAAATATATGTACATTTTAAACAGACGCCTAACCATGAAAAAATTTTATTTTTTAAAGAATTTTTGAATCAAAAAATCACCTTTGCAAAGAATCTTAGAAAAAATTAACAACTCTGTCTAATTATAATAAATATAAATATTCGCTTCATTTAGCATGAAATAATATTTCGAGGTTTTCTGAAGTGCTGGGGATCAATGATATTGCTGGTGTGTTGCATGAGGAGATCACGCCACGCATTCGTTCTATGCATTGCATTATCTACTGCAGTGACGGTTTAGATAGTTGAAACTGTGAGTGTAAACCTAGAAATAGCAAAAGCGATCCACATGCAAGAAATACATATGCAGCCATTTCTTCTGTATGACTTCAGATAAAGAGCATCTACACAATCAATTAAGTAAGCATATCAACGTTCAGTATGAGTGCACGGCACAAGCGCTTCACACGAAAAATTCGTTGTATAGGAACACTTCATAAGGTAAATTAGACAAAGAAATAAAAATTCTATGAAAATTCTTTGAAAACTGAACGCTTTTTTTCTCAAGCACATAGGCCATTTTTTAGCAATCTCTGCCCAGAGTTGAAGTAAATATTTACATAGACCTACATACATATTGAGCACTAAAATTTAGAAATGAAAATGATTTTTACTTTCTAAAGCTTGGTAACGTTTGTTTTTCTTTGTTCTGCCTTTTTCGCGCTCCTATGTATTGCTGTAATTCGCGCCTTAAAATAATTAAATAAGTGAATAAACAAATGTAACTAACCGCCATAGTAGATTACTCCAGCAGTGCCATTATCATCTGACTCCCACTGTTCCTCCAGCCAGATGGAGAACACTGGTGAAGCGATGTCTCCTGGAAGTGCGAGATATGAGATTAGGCCTGCACCTGCCTTGGCATGACAAGGCATTCTCTTATTTCAAAGCGCGTACTTATGAAATGGTTTTGAGACGCTTGGTAGTGCAGTTGGAAGAGGAGCCGGCTGTAGCATAAACCCGGTTCTAGGTTCCTGGTTTGGATTTCCTAGGCAAACCTTTCATCCCTCCGTCGTCGGTGAATTCGCACCAGTTTGAGATTTCGTTGGATTAGTCGAAGGTCCTTTAATCAATCTGCAGCTACGGCTGCCTTGATAATTGCGGGTAACATGGCGGTTATCGATCGATTTTGTCGCGCGTTCAATCGATAGTGGACTACGCAGGAGTCCGCATCTCATCACTTTGATATTGTTATTTGGGATTCTGTAAACCGGTTCGAACTGCATCGTGGGATCTTTATCGAATTTTATATATATATATATATATTATTTTTTGCATGCCCAATCACATCTAGGCAGTTTGTTAATTTCCCACTCATATATGTAATTCGTTCTCTAAGAGTTACGATTGCAGTAGTGGAGTTCCCCAAGGAGGCGTACTGTCACCGCTTCTTTTCCTTGCATACACATGCGACCTTCCTGCAAGATTGGTTACCCACTCTCGGGTGAAGGTGCAAATGTATGCAGATGATATAAAGATTTATGGAATCTACAACAACAGAAATAAGGATGAGGTCTGTGAGGCGTTATCTCGCTCTATCAATATAATGGTGGAGTGGGCAAATACTTGGGAAATACCAGTGAACCTCTCTAAGACCTTGGTTCTCCACATTGGTGAACCATCTAATGTGGAATACAGCATCAACCCCTGTATGATCACACCCACACCGGTGGCTCGCGATCTTGGAGTTTTCATAGACCGTGAGCTTAATTATGTAAGTCACATTGACACTATAGTTCGGAAAGCATTTTCTACTCTTTTTATGATTTTCAGAAACCTGAAGTGCAGTGACAGCTCGACAATGATTTGTTTATATAAAACTTACGTTCTGCCAATATTAGAGTATTGCTCTCAGATTTGGAGTCCGTTTACTAAAAAGAGTCAAGAAAAAATAGAAAAGGTTCAAAAGGCCTTCACAAAAATCTTGCTTTATAGGTGCACCCCTGTTACCAATAATTCCAGAGTAATCCCTTCATATAGCGAGAGGCTCAAATTTTTAAACCTCAGAAGTCTTTATTACAGGCGGGTGTTCAATGATTTAATTTTCTGTTTTAAAGTTCTTAAAGGAGAATCCAGACTAAGAGTAAGCAAGTATTGGACCTTTCTGCCAGTACAAGGTCGTCGAACTAGGTACTGTTTTCACTACCCGAAGTTAAAAAGAATGAATCGTGAAAAGGTGTTCAATTCCATTTTCTACCGTGGTGCCCGATGGCTTCAGATGCTGCCTCCTAACCTATTAGATGCGCCGAATATTTCCGTGTTCCGTGAAAGGTTGAAGAAGGTAGATTTATTTTCAATTTTGCATATTTCTGACATCACCTAGAGACATCATCTTGCCCTATTTCGTTATTCAACTGGTTTCATGTTCTAATGTGTCCGTGTTCCTATTGAGTTCGACTGCACTACACATTCGTTCCTACATTGTTGCACTATCTCCTTACCTAAGCTTTTTTTCATTTGTAGTTGTTTCATTAGATGTTTTTTTTCTAGCACTTTGTCACTGTTCACCCTGGTATTCTAAGGCACACTAAAGACTTCTTGTTTCCCAATGCAGCTGTGGATGGGAGTTGGTGAAGTTGGCGGACCTACTAAGTTGGTATCCGGAGCCGTTCTCCCTCATGTCGACTTGCAGTGTTGGCGGGCCACTGCCCTTCTTCACCTCTTCCCCATCCTCCCCTACCGGACTACTGTCTGCGATAGTTGTCATGCCTTTTTATTTTCATTACCCTTTTTTTCTAGGAGTTTCTAGTCTCACCGAAAATCATTTATGATGGCTCTGTTTCGTCATATTTGTTGAATTTGTTTTGAGTTTTTTTTCTTTCATGATTTCTTTTTCGCCTAATATGCTGTGTCCGTAATTAGACCATTTCATGCGCACTATATTGTGCAAATAAATAAATAAATAAATATATAAATATATAAAGGAGGATGACGGAGGCGTGAAGCAGCTAGGAGGACGTACTGGTTGTCGAGAGCACTCGACAGGTTCTTTTGGTTCGGATTTCCTGCCTAGGCCAACCAAGCATTCCATCCCTCTGAGGTCGGCGAATTGATACCAGACTTGCCACAACTCATTGTAGAGGCGGACTACGCATTCAAATTGCTCCCACGAAATCATGTAGAAGTAGAATGCGTGGCGTATCTCAAAGGAGATTAGTAAGCGCCGTTCTTTCGCTCTCTATCCTTACGTAACGTTTTACACATACATAGAATGCTGTGACTAGAATGAAAGTTGCCTAGAATGCTATAACTTCACGCTACTCGATCATTCATAGTCGACTATAGATTCATGTGAATTAGGTCGAATAACATCTTAGTGAACCCTTGGAGTCTTCTGAATCGCGGATTCGTGAGATTAACGTTACAAAAATCTGCATATACATATAAGGGAAGCCCTCGCGGACCTCATAAAATCCCCCAAGGACTATTCCAAGAAGAGAAACAGAGGCAAGAAAAAACAAGTTTGCTTCGATAAGCTTACCCTGTTTAAAGCCTTGTATAAACGGAGGCATCACATTATTGGTGGCGATGCTCTGGAAAGCGAGGCCCAGCACACCGTCGACGCCGTCCAGAGCTGTGACCGCAGCCGGAATCTCCACTGCTTGGAAAATTCCCGTGTTCTCGATGACGATCATGTCTCTGTCATCCGTGGCAAGCTGAATTCAATTACCCTAGTTTGATAGTACAAGGAGATCAGAGGGCGATTTTCAGCTCTATGATGTTGTGCTGAAAATTCCCATGTTTTCGATGGTGATTTATGTACATTAAGACCAAATATTAGCTTGTTGCATATAAAATGGCTGATTTTGCTACGTCAACTTCTGATCGATTTTTCGTAGCTGCGAATGTGCCCGTTTCAGGCGTTGTAAATAGTTTCTGAAAGCGCCGAATCTCCGCTTTCTTGCCATTTATAAATAGCTTTGTGACATAGTAGCCTCTTGCCGAGTTTTTAACGTTGTTTTTAAACTATGAATCAACATGATATTCAGGTGCTCTTCTCATATGAATGGAAAAGTGGACACAACGCCGCGGCCGCAGCTCGTGACATCAACGCTGCACTTGGAGAGGACTTCGGATTTAAGGAACGCGCTCAATTCGTCACTGGATCGAAAGCTTTCGATCTGGAGATGAAAGTCTCGAAGATGAAGACCGAGGCAGGCCGCCATCACTCCTTGACGACGACCAACTCAAAGCCATGGTGGAAGCGGATCCGCGTCAAACTGTGAGAGAGCCGGCACACCATTTCGGCGTTGACGGAAGCACTATTAGTCGCCACCTGAATTCGATCGGAAAAGTAAAGAAATTGGATGAATGGATCCCGCACGAACTGACCACCGTGCAGATGCTGAAGCGCCACGGCACCTGTGCTTCGGTAAAGCTGCGCACTCTAAGGGAGCCTTTTTTGGAAGGATCGTGAGATGCGACGAAAAATGGATCCTTTATGACAATCGTGGTCGTTCTGCACAATGACTGGACAAAACTGAGACTCCCAAGGAGATACGGAAACTTATTTTCCATCCAAGGAGGACCATGATGATCATATGGTGGACAACGGCTGGTGTAGTCCATTACAAGTTCTTGAGGACTGGAGAGACCACTACAACGGAGGAGGAAGCACTGTGCCAAAATTGAGGTGATGCACCAGAAGTTGATTGAAAAGTAGCCGGTTTGTTCAATCGAAGAGGCCCAATCCTACTGCATGACAACGCGCGTCCGCACGTTTCAAAAATTGTTGTCCAGAAACTGGATCAATTCGGATACGAAATTCTGCCACATCCAGCACGATCATCAGATCTGTCTCCTACCGACTATCACTTGAAATATTTAGATCGTCATGTGATGGTAAAAAATTCAGCAACCAAGATGACGTCGAAAATGACTTCTTCTGTTTTATTAACTCTCGCAGTTCCGATTTTTGTAAAGATGGAATGCCTAAGCTATGGTCGCGTTGGGTGTGAAAAATGCACTAATTGTAATGGTGCTTATTTCGATTAATGGAACTGCTTCAAGGCAAAGTTATGATCTGTCAAAATTTTCAGTCAAAATCGGCCATTTCATATGCAACAACTTAATACACAGAAGGCAATTTGATACTCTGGCATGGTCATGGATTGAGGACCTTCCATGGGGGTCGGTTCGTCACCATACCTATCTACCCGTTTTTCTACCTTAAGAAGTAGAGGAATAAAATCTATTCTAGTTCGAGGAAGGGTGCTTTGCTTATGAATCCGCTAACTTGACTTTGTTCCAGACACTCATAAAAATTCAGGAAATGTAGTGCTGTGTCGTGTGATGCTGTAAGCAACTGTCACCCCAGCATTGCCCCTATCGCCTAGGATAGGTCCGAAAAATCTGCTGAACTTCTAGTATGCGGCTACAACCCAGTATTATCCGGACGAATTGTTAAGAATCGGTTTCCTATTGTTAGGAATTTGTAAAAAGAGGAATGCAACTCGGAAGGTAAGAATAGTTGAATAATCATATACTTTCTCCGAAAAATCAGGCCTTCGAGAAAGCTTGGGCTGTTTAGCAGAACAAAACGTACCCTAAGGGTATCTTTCCCAAGAACTCCGTCCGACAATCCGAATTTATCGCTGTTCGACCACGACATCCCGCTGTTCACGTATGTTGAGGAATTCAGACTGGAAGAGCTTTGGGTTCTAACTCGCTCCATGGATAAGGGTGCTGCAACGCTCACCTGTCGTACAGCCGTTTGTTGACACAGCTAAGACAGCCAGAGTCAGGAATCCAGAAGTTGGCGGATCCGGTGTCGACGATTACTCGGAACAACTGCGGTGGTGTGCCAACGGTGATGTTGGTGACGAAGTAGCTCTGGGTGAACTGGTCCATCTGAAAATAACTGTTCATACGATTTCAAATTACGAAAAATATTTGTCTCGGATTGGCGAGGCCTTGAAGTTAGGGCATTAACGTGGCGAACTGACACGTTCTGTAATAGGAAAAGTCATTCATCGCCTTCCGACTGCTAGATCACGAATCAGGTTAGGTTTCCTAACTTATCGGATTCACAGGGACTTCAATTTGCTACTTGGCAAGTACCTGACGAGGTTTGCTCAAACCTGTAGAAGTTATGCCAAATGCAATATGCCGTGATCGCTTCACTGTGTTTTCCGCTTGCATATTGCCAAGGATTTGTCCTTGAAACGCGTTTGTTCTTGATGTGGTGGTTTTGCTCATATTTCTTCGCTAGACCCCCGTCTATGCCCATAAATAAATAAATATGTAGTTAAGAAGTGCCCTCAATTTCGTGACACACCTACGTCTACAGCCACCTCTGCTCGAAAGAAATTCATTCAAGCTATTAGTAAAACAAATTAAAGAATAAAGGATAAAGGACTGCGTTATTCAATCCCTTTGGGATGCGCCACGCATTCTTCTTCTACGGGATGTCGTGGAGGCGAGCTGAATGCGTATTTGGCCATACAATGACTTGCGGTGGCCAGCCGATGAACAAGTCAGCGCTTTATCCTTCCCAGGCACGTCTGGTACCAATTCACCGACCCCGGAGGGATGGAAGGCTTGGTTGGCCTGGGCGGGAAATCCGAACCACGAACCTGGTATCGGGTGCAGACGACAGCTGGCGCCTCCTAGGACTGCGCTCCACGAGCCCAAATCAAATTACGGATGATGAATGTAAAAACCAAAAGCGTTCAACAGTAATATTATTGTCGGTTTCATGCTTTCAGCTTTTGAAGATGCTGAAAGAGCGGTGGCTAGTGTCTTGTCGACTGGTATCGGACGAAGACATGGCAGTTTCCGACATGACAATCAGTTGTCGTTGAATGAGTAAAATCTACGGTTCAGTACCTTGCCACTTTCGCGCTTTTTTAAATTCTAGAGTAATTGGTATACATGTTTACTTAGTTTATAAGCAAAATTTCGCCCCACTTTTTGGTAGAGCTTATACTCAAATGGAAGGCTGCTAAATTTGATCGTTAGATTAACTGCTGTACAGTTAAGAGTGTCCTAACGCTTTCGTAACGCTCTTCCGTACAGTTTCGTTCTTTTTCCTGGCTTCATCAATGGCGCTTACCGCCCTTGTAGCATACTGTATTATACCGCTTTCCCTAGTTGCCACAGGGGACGGTCAGGATATACACCCGCCCCCTGCTGGGGAGCGTGCGACCTCCTTCTCATCCCCTTTGCTCACTCACCCCCAACCCCCTAGGCTTCACCAAAAGTCTAACGGCTGCCTTACGAAGCATTTGACACGCAAAACAAAAGTTTCCGGTCCGCAGAAGTGCGGTGTACCTCCTGACGCCACGCCCCCCAGCAGGGCGGGTGTACCTCCTGTCGCGCTGCCGTTGCCATATGGCGATATATTCTGGTGTATTATACGTTTTCCTCGTTGACTCGGGCATTTTCTCTCACGGTTGCGGGCATTTTTTTTCGTGGTTGAGGGCATTCTCTCCGCAAGCACCGAACACATCTGAGAATCGCGATTTTTTTCCGTCTAACATGTGCAGTGATGCTAATCGTCTCTGTCAATAAACCTTATGAGCTTGCGAGAGCTGCGACAGAAGAAAGGGAGCAAGCTTCCAATGAGCGACGTTGCTTACTCTCTCCAATGCATCTAGACTGGCTGGTTTCTAGTTACCTACAATACCGCTCAAATTCTTTGCAAAAAGGACGCTTTGCGACGGATTAATCCGTCACAGAGCGTCGCACTGCCATAACTCCAGGAAGTGTGAATACTGTACATAGTCGATATACGACATGTGGAGTGCCGCGGGAGGTCGCAAGGGCAGCGAGCGGCCCGCCGTCGTGCCCGCACTCGAACCGAAGCGCAGCCCCAAACTTGTTTCGGCGGCCGAAGAGGTGAAAATGGTTTTCAGTTCGAATACGGACAATATTACATCCTTGGAAAGCTCGCAACGAGCTGAGAAATGCTGTCCAGTTGCTGTTAAGAGGATGTTTAGTTGCGGTCAAAACTCTTGCGCCAGGCGGGACTCGAACCCGCATCTTCTGCTTTCCGGGCAGCGATGTTCGCCTTACACCACCGGCGCTGTTTGACCGAACAGAACATCCACGATATCTTCCTAGCAATAAGGCGAACATCGCTGCCCGGAAAGCAGAAGATGCGGGTTCGAGTCCCGCCTGGCGCAAGAGTTTTGACCGCAACTAAACATCCTCTTAACAGCTTCTATCTTCTATAACAGCCGCTCTAGGCTTAAGCAAAATGAAAAAGCTGTCCAGTTGATTTTTCGAACAAACTCATCCATAAAGAGGTAAGCGACTGAAACAAACTTTTCTGTTATTTTTGGCAAACTTTGGCCGCATAGAAATCTACTTTGAACGACCAAAATCTTTTCGTTCTTATCAGATTCGAATGTGCTTGTGGTCTAGACCACAAAAAACACGGCTTTTGTACTTACCCTGCACAGGAGCAACCGAAGTTCAAAGATAGGAGAAATCCTATGCTGCATATTGAGATTGGACCAATCCCTTGTTGGAAAAAAGAAAATCTAGTAATTTCTTCCCATTTCTCAAAGCCATTTTACACGTTTTATAAAGATCATCGTTCCCACAATGAAATAGTAGAGTACTGTCTTCTTTAGCAGGCTACTAGTTGGGTAATTCTTAACTGAATCTTAGGTTTCCGCGTGTTTGCGCTTATCTGAAATTGGATCATGTTATTCAAACTTGGCACGATTTAGTACCACAATGACACTTGATGCGTGACAAATAAAGATCTACTGAAACAATAGAGGATTTCTGAGTTTCGATGAACCTCGTCAACGAAAAGCCTTAAGGACATGCCACTGGGGATCTCGGAGGGGTCGTAAATCGATTAACGGAGCCAAGGAAGCAAAAGCTTCATAACTAGGTCACCGTGCAATCGTTTTAGATGATGTTTAGATTGCTGGATGGAAAATGAGACGGAGCTTCTAAAGGTGTTAATTAGATTTGAAACAAGTAAGTTTGAAAAGAGTTATGGCAATGCGACGCTTTGTGACGGATTAATCCGTCGCAAAGCGTCTTTTTTGCAAAGAATTTAAGCGGTATCGTAGCTTATAGCTAGTTTTCATCCCGATCAAGCATTTAACTGGGAGGCCTGTCCTGCCACAAAACGAGACCAATTAAAACGAAAAGGATGATGACATTAACAAATAACCAAAAATGGCGAGCCAATCTCTCACCTCTGTTCCGCCTGTGGTCACATTGGACACCTGAGCTATTTGGATAGGGATGACAAAAGCCGAGACTGCTGTCAGGAGCACACTGATGAGCACGAGTGAGAACCGCATGGTGACGTTCTAGCGCAAACCGGCGCTTGAATGTCTTTATATGGTGCCGGATGACATAAGATTAGAAGATAGCAGGTCGCTGCTGCTATCAGCGCTGAGGTTTCTTGGCTGGGCGACGTTTCTAAATTCGCGGACCAAAACGCACGTCATAGGGAAATGTAAACCTATACGTTCTTACAATTAGCGTAGTCAACAGGATGAACATTAGAAAAGTTGACGAGACTTTGATCATGGTGGTTCTATGAAAATGCCAGGACTTAATATAATATTGACGATTTTATAAACGATGTGTCCAACAAAAATAAGGCAACATATTTTATGCTGTCACCTTTTCTTGCAGTAAGTGCTTTTCATATTTCGGGTAAACAACGTAGCTGGACGATGAGTTTTATCTTCCGTTCCTTACAAGGCTTCTTTCGTTCATTATGCAGTCTAGAATAGAGCTGCCGGAACCCTCATATGTAAATATATGCAGTAGACACAATTGAGACTCTTCCTTCTACATAGAGTATTCCCCATTATACAGTGTAGCTGCCTATTTGTTTGTTTATTTAATATCTGAACTGATGAGTTTTTATTGATATTAGCACCCACTATCGTCTCGTTGGATTCCAACGCGTATTGCCTTTTTTATGAGCCATGCAAACATCTGCAAAATGCGCCACGACCCCTCAGACAAAACATAAGCCAGTAGCAAACCAGCCCAGATATTCACAAAACCCTAATTTCATCTTAGATTCGCGACTGCCCATTGGGTCTTCAACCCGAAAGTGAAAATCGTAGGCCTTCTGGTTTTCCACAAAACTAAACATAACTTCCTTTGCGTCCCCTTCTTCTCCACGCCTCCACGACATCATCATGAGAAATCATATATTCGATAATGTTTACTTTGTGTTCGTATTAGATTATGTATTCCAGGTATTGGTTGCATTGAGATCGACGCTGTCAAGATAGAGTGTGTCAATAAGCTTGTTGAAATAGCTTTTCCCAGAAAAAAAACCGTGGCAGAATATTCAGAACAGAGTAGTTTGCTACTCTTTTATTCTTGCCATGAACTGAGCAAGAAGACAAAGCACGATCGATTCTTGCAAAATGGGTTTCGGAGTAGCTACAGTGCCCAACTGCACCGACATAGTCCTTCACTGCAGAGTGTTCTCCAGTGCGAGCGAGCCATCTAAGAGCTTCTCCGAAGCCAGAAACAATTCGGCTTTTACCTGAGATGTCCGTTGGCGTTGACGATCAGGTGTTTGACCCGACATCGAACTACTGTGGCGGCGGCACGCCGAACACCAACTTTTGTGAATTTTTATAGGAAAAGCTGAGCATATGAGCACAATTACTGTGTGGCGAGACGATGCAGCCGGCACAGGGAATACGCTCAATTTGCGTGCGACGTTAGGGCTGTTGCACTAGCGCTATAGAAAGGTTTTTTGCTGTGCAGTACCGGAGAAACGCCCCAGACAGCGGTAAAAAGCTGGCCAAGAGCTACAGCTCCAATTGCCTCTAGTGGCTCCAATGCAGTCTTCTCCAGTGCGAGCGGGCCATCCTAAGAGCTTCTCCGAAGCCAGAAACAATTCGGCTTTTACCTGAGATGTCCGTTGGCGTTGACGATCAGGTGTTTGACCCGACATCGAACTACTGTGGCGGCGGCACGCCGAACACCAACTTTTGTGAATTTTTATAGGAAAAGCTGAGCATATGAGCACAATTACTGTGTGGCGAGACGATGCAGCCGGCACAGGGAATACGCTCAATTTGCGTGCGACGTTAGGGCTGTTGCACTAGCACTATAAGAAGGTTTTTTGCTGTGCAGTACCGGAGAAACGCCCCAGACAGCGGTAAAAAGCTGGCCAAGAGCTACAGCTCCAATTGCCTCTAGTGGCTCCAATGCAGTCTTCTCCAGTGCGAGCGGGCCATCCTAAGAGCTTCTCCGAAGCCAGAAACAATTCGGCTTTTACCTGAGATGTCCGTTGGCGTTGACGATCAGGTGTTTGACCCGACATCGAACTACTGTGGCGGCGGCACACCGAACACCAACTTTGTGAATTTTTATAGGAAAAGCTGAAGATATGAGCACGACTACTGTGCGGCGAGACGATGCAGCCGGCACAGGGAATACGCTCAATTTGCGTACGACGGTAGGGCTGTTGCACTAGCACTATAAGAAGGTTTTTTGCTGTGCAGTACCGAAGAAACGTCACAGACAGCGGTAAAAAGCTGGCCAAGAGCTACAGCTCCAATTGCCTCTAGTGGCTCCACTGCAGTCTTCTTCAGTGCGAGCGGGCCATCCTAAGAGCTTCTCCGAAGCCAGAAACAATTCGGCTTTTACCTGAGATGTCCGTTGGCGTTGACGATCAGGTGTTTGACCCGAGATCGAACTGCTGTGGCGGCGGCACGCCGAACACCAACTTTTGTGAATTTTTATAGGAAAAGCTGAAGATATGAGCACGACTACTGTGCGGCGAGACGATGCAGCCGGCACAGGGAATACGCTCAATTTGCGTGCGACGTTAGGGCTGTTGCACTAGCGCTATAGAAAGGTTTTTTGCTGTGCAGTACCGGAGAAACGCCCCAGACAGCGGTAAAAAGCTGGCCAAGAGCTACAGCTCCAATTGCCTCTAGTGGCTCCAATGCAGTCTTCTCCAGTGCGAGCGGGCCATCCTAAGAGCTTCTCCGAAGCCAGAAACAATTCGGCTTTTACCTGAGATGTCCGTTGGCGTTGACGATCAGGTGTTTGACCCGACATCGAACTACTGTGGCGGCGGCACGCCGAACACCAACTTTTGTGAATTTTTATAGGAAAAGCTGAGCATATGAGCACAATTACTGTGTGGCGAGACGATGCAGCCGGCACAGGGAATACGCTCAATTTGCGTGCGACGTTAGGGCTGTTGCACTAGCACTATAAGAAGGTTTTTTGCTGTGCAGTACCGGAGAAACGTCACAGACAGCGGTAAAAAGCTGGCCAAGAGCTACAGCTCCAATTGCCTCTAGTGGCTCCACTGCAGTCTTCTCCAGTGCGAGCGGGCCATCCTAAGAGCTTCTCCAAAGCCAGAAACAATTCGGCTTTTACCTGAGATGTCCGTTGGCGTTGACGATCAGGTGTTTGACCCGACATCGAACTACTGTGGCGGCGGCACACCGAACACCAACTTTGTGAATTTTTATAGGAAAAGCTGAAGATATGAGCACGACTACTGTGCGGCGAGACGATGCAGCCGGCACAGGGAATACGCTCAATTTGCGTGCGACGTTAGGGCTGTTGCACTAGCACTATAAGAAGGTTTTTTGCTGTGCAGTACCGGAGAAACGTCACAGACAGCGGTAAAAAGCTGGCCAAGAGCTACAGCTCCAATTGCCTCTAGTGGCTCCACTGCAGTCTTCTTCAGTGCGAGCGGGCCATCCTAAGAGCTTCTCCGAAGCCAGAAACAATTCGGCTTTTACCTGAGATGTCCGTTGGCGTTGACGATCAGGTGTTTGACCCGAGATCGAACTGCTGTGGCGGCGACACCAACTTTTGCGAATTTTTATAGGAAAAGCGGAGGAAATGAGCACGATTACTTTGTGTTGTGTACGGTTTTTAACCTCAGCGTCTTCTTGAAGTTCAAACTGACGTGCTTCGAAGTCCATTAGCATGCTGACCATCCCTTCGGCCAGTTTGGTTTCTTCTCTCGAAAGTTCCTTGTCTAAAGGCGCGCAACACTTCAGCGTGAGCAAGTGGATCACCAGTCGACCCTCTTCAGACTATCGATGTCGTTTAGGTTAGTTTGTGGGATCCACAGACCGCATTTCTCACTGAACTGCCTCCGACGTCACATCGTGATCTCTTGATCATCCGAGCAGGATGGTGTTTTCTCGAGGTCTTGGTACATGTATGGAAACAGACTGTGAGGGGCCTGTAGCCTTTATACGTTGCCCGTATTGTGCCCATTGGTGTTTCATGCACTTTGCAACTTCGTATCACTGATGTTGAACATTTCTACATCATGTTGAATACCACTGCATTCAGCTGGAATGTAGGCATATAAATGTCTGAAAATGGTATAGACCAGGGGTGCACACAATATTCTGTGCGTTAATTTTTTTAACAAAATTTTTTAACGGAAAATTTTCGTTAAATTTCCGGTAAATCGTTAAATTTCGTTAAAAAGTACCATCAGCTGAAAGCCATTATTTCAAGTGAAAAAAATTAAGGAAAACCTTCTATGTTTCCACTTCAAGAGATCAACAGCTAAAGTTCAAGGAATGGAGTGTAATACTACAATGCAAATTAATCAATTGAACATCGACAAACAGAAAAATAAACAAGCTCTCAGCAAAAAATTGCCCAAAGGGTTTAGAATAAGAACAGATATGGAATTACCATTGAAGGTGACCACCGACAGGGCATCTTAAAATGTGTCATCAGGCAGAACCCGGATTCCACCTCTCCTCCTTTCCTAGTTCTTTGCGAAACTGTTCTGGGTGACTGTTCTGCGAGCATATCCAATCTCGATGCGGGCGCAAGCCCGCTATTACAGAACGAGTTAATGAAAAATACAATTAAAAGTCCATCCGTTGCATGGAAGCCCATCAGTGGCATTTTAACACGTTGTCAAACGCACGATTTTCGAGTGCCTGGTGGGCGTGACCAAGCCATTTTTCGTTACCGTGACACGACATCATGTCACATGGTGCCTAAAAAAGCCGGCCTAAAAAGTGTAACACTTCGTCAACGTGTTAACGTTCAGAAAAAGCAGCTTTCCTAGTTTTTCTTATTAGCATTTTTCTAAAATCGTTTAAAACGTCCAGCAGCCGAAAACATTGCCTCCGTCGCGACTTTGTAGGTGGCTGAAAAACGTATTCTAGGACAAGCAACGAGAAGTGAGGATAGGCATATCTTACGAGGGGATAGATCAGTACCTTGTGGATTCGTTGACGTGCTTGCTGGCTCGGCGAAGAAATTTCTAGCTCCAAAATGCATTAAAGGATAAGGATAAAGGACGGCGTTACTCAATCCCCTTTGGGATGCGCCACGCATTCTGCGTCTAAGGGATATCCTGAAGGCGATTTGATTGCGCGCTGGGCCGTGAAATGACTTGCGGTAGGCAGCCGATGAAGAAGTCGGCGCTCTTTCCTTCCCAAACGGTACCAATTCTCCGACACTGGAGGGGGTTTGATTGACCTGAGCGGGAAATCCGAACCAGGAAACTGGTATCGGATGCGCGCGAGCACCTCTCCGACTGCTCTACATGTGCCCCAAAACGTATTATTTCCAAAAACCCAAACAAATTCATGAAAACATTAAAATATTCTTGCTGACTACAATAGTTTCTTTAGGAGCAGTCCTAATCGGAGGGATGTGAGACCCGCAACATTAGTGAAGACTAAGGGTAGATGTGATAAACTCACTGAGAGAAACGTCCGTTAAAAATTCCGTTAAATTTCTAAAAATTCCCATTAAATCGTTATGCCAGATTTTAACGAAAAATGCCGTTAATTCGTTAAATTCGTTAAATCGTTAACCGTTAAATGCGCACCCCTGGTATAGACGTCAGAATCCTTAAATCTCAACCAGTCAGTTGAAACTCAAAAATGCAGCAGCGCACAGGAGCCAAACCCCCCGACCTTCCTCGCATGAAGCAACCGCAATTCCACTGCGCTGCGATCCGGTGCCGGCGGTGGCATCGCGAGCCCACAACACTCCCAAACTCGTGACGCGCCGTATTAGTGACTTCAAGGACCCCCTACTGCTTTGGGTTTAACGACTTGGTAAAAATATAGACATATCTTTATATGATTCTCCCGATATGACTCGCTCCTCCCGTTCAGACGTACGCTTCAGACCATTCCCTTGTAAGTCCGCCATCATAAAATGGCAGATGGGACTAGAACGCTTTAGGAGCTAGGAGTTGTGAGCACTTCGCCGTAAAGTACCTTAACTCTTCTGATGGCCTACGCATTCGTAGGACGTTAACTCCCGCGTCTTACCCTAGTGGTCTACCGAAATAGGAAAAACTTAGGCCGCACAAGCCTCACCAGCATTTTTGCATCGCTATAACTTAGTATCTTCACGAGCTACAGCGTTGTGCCTCAGAGTGCTTTAAGCACCTTGCGCTGCCTACAAAACTGCAGCCGGAATGATTCGCGAGCGGTCGCTCCCTTTCGATTGATAGGTTCGATCCTGTACGCATTTTTCACGACGCACTTCAAAAGCAAGCTGAACCGTGTTAGAGCAATTCGCAATTAGGACGGCTGGGAATTTCCGATAAAACTCCCCAAGCGCTCGCTCTACAGGTTGTCGCGCCAACTCGATTGATTCTGTCGAGCCTAGATGCATTGTTCAACTCTACTGAGATCAAATGTCGAAAGATGGGGCTCGAACCGCTAAGTACAAATATATGTTTATTTCCACAAGTACTTGTTTTAAAAAAAAAGTTAAAAGGAACGCTTCAAAGCATCTTTTTCTGCAAATGACCAACGGTCATGCGCGGTACTGTACAGTAGTAGACACCAAATATATTAGGTTGGCAACTAATTTCGTGGACTCTCAAGCGCCTTCAACAAAAGTGTTCGTGAACAAATAACAAATAAAAGTTTTCAACCAAAGTAAGTACTGTTGGAACGTGGGACTGCTTCCCATTTATTAGCTACCTGGCCCATCCCACAGCTGTAGAATTCTTGGGCTTTTGAAGCCAAGAATCCTTGGAGGTGCATTTTGACATGGTCCACATTAATAAATTGTCCTCCAACCAAGAAGTGCTGCAGCGTGCTATAAAGGTACTACTCACTTGGCGCACAACCTGGGCTGTGAGGTGGATAAGTGAGACGCTCCCAGCCAAGATCTTCGGTTTTCTGAAGCGTCCCATTCGCGACTCTGATCTGGCGCTATCTTGTTAAAAATAATCCACTCCTTTATAGCTGTCAGAACCGATTTAGCGAAGTTCAGCCTGCGCGCGGCCAGGTTGAGAAGAGTATACTTCAGTATTAATGCTGGAACCGCTCTTGATGAGCACCCAGAAGTTAATACCTTCTTGACAACACCAAACGGAAGGAACGTAGCGAACCGGACACCTCAAAAAGTAGAAGACCTTGACTGGGAGCGTCAAACTCGTCCACCTTACAGCCCAGACCTTACGCCGAGTGACTACCACATTTTTAGTTCGGCGCAGTACTTCTTGGTTGGAAGACGATTTAATAATGTGGACCGGGTCAAAATGTACCTCCAAAGATTCTTAGCCTTAAAAGCACAATAATTCTATGGCCGTGGGATAGACCAGCTATCTGATATATGCGAAGCACTTCTGCGTTCCGAGGGACCTTATTTTGATTAAATATACTTGAGAATTATGGAGAAACAATATCAAATCTTAACGGTTTGGTTCGCCACCTCCCTTCAGACAAACCGTTTTCTTATAACACATATAACACGTTCTATAACATATAAAGATTGCCATTAGTTGTTTGTTATTAAATACTTTTGCTGAAGATTCTTGAGAGTCCACGAAATCAGTTGCCAACCGAATACTTGTACATGTAACAAATACACGTGCTTTTGCTAATGTATATTATTTATTTGAAGCATGACTCTTCGCATCAGCAAATCCTACTCGTTGCTGATCGATGTCAAAGTATGTACACCGCCCACGCAGGAATGGTATGCCTAGCTCGATGTTCAGTCCATCATTCCAGCTCCCCGCGTCGGCTGGCATCACCGCCAATGTGCAGGTCCCATCGCCGTTCGGTACAATCAGATTCCGTTGGCTTATGATGAGCTCCTCGAAGGCGATGTAAATCTCGAGTTCCAGAACGGCATCACATTTCACCTCAAAGAAAACATTGTTGGGGGAGTGCATATAGAATTAGCGAAGAAGAGATAAAAGGCATATGCTTTATACGATCTAAGCCCTTGTTTATCCTTCTCTAATATTTACCAACTCTATCAGCAGGCCACTTCAGACTGAAAGGTGCAAGTATTAAGTCGTATACTTAGTGTAGAGGTTAGATCCTACTTAGCCTAAATGTTTCTAACTAGGGCCTGATTAATATAATTGCAAGAAACCATACCTTTGCTGGAAGAGGTGTGTCTGCAGGTAGATGCAGCAAGCTCAGCACCTTTCGGACAGAGCTCAGTGGCATTTTGATAAACGGCGACGAGCTAACGATGGTAGTCTAAAAATGGGTAGTTTTCTTGTGTTTTCTTTCCAGCTTATCAATGCTGTACCTGCATTTTTCCTGCAGTCTCATGGCCGTTTATGTAAAGCGTTGCTGTGGTAAATTGAAACTGCCCAATCACTGAGAGGTACTGAAATTTTCGCTCACTGCTGCAATGAACGGGATCATAACCTGAAATAAGATAAAGAGAAATATCTTATTGCACTAGAGTTAACCTTGTGGTTTTACAACACCTTCTTGATGGTTCTGCAGTGGACTGGTTGCATTAATACTACTTGTACAGGGTGCACCAACGTGGACAAGATTTTTTCTCATAATTAGAAATCAACCGACAATTGGAAAAAACGACGACTAATTTGCAACAACACAAACATTAATGTACACCATCTTGAAGTGGTTTCGAAGTGGCCTCTCTTGGAGCGGATGCGAAGGGCCAAATGTTTCGCGAACTTTGGGGGCAATGGGCCGCAGGTCCTGGCTGGGAACAGATTCTGTTTACAGATGCGGAGCTGTTCACCATGGACCACAATCGGCAAAATGATAAGATCTGGTCTACAGAAGCTCCGAGCAGCTCTGCTATCGTCGAACACCGCCAGAACCCACAATCGGCCATGGTTTGGGGCGCAATCACCCCTCTGGCAGGACCCCTCTGGTTTTCGTGGATAAAGGGGTGAAAATCGACGAAGATGTGCACCAGCGAGACATTCTCGAGTCCGTAGTTCTT
This sequence comes from Heligmosomoides polygyrus bakeri, assembly GCA_947359475.1. Classification (NCBI taxonomy): domain Eukaryota; kingdom Metazoa; phylum Nematoda; class Chromadorea; order Rhabditida; family Heligmosomidae; genus Heligmosomoides; species Heligmosomoides polygyrus. The sequence continues at coordinate 92,500,661 of OX375868.1, read as the reverse complement.
CCTTGGGCCCACCAGCACTTCGGTGATGCCCATTGGACGTTCCAACAGGACTCTGCACTCGACCATAGGGCGAAGAGCACGCAGGTGTGGTGCAATGCCAATTTCCCCTATTCCGTCACGCCTTCGAAATGACCGCCGTATTCTCCGGATTTGAATCCGATGGACTATAGTCTGTGGGCATTTTCAAGGCTAGGGTCGGCGTCAAGCGCCACCGCAGTCCTCGCCTCGGTCTCTGAAGGAATCCCAACACCAGGAGTGGGAACGATTGTTTCCTGATGACCTGCAACCCATCGCTCCCAAACCTCGCGAAGCATTTGGCCCTGTGCATCCACTCCAAGAGAGATCACTACGAAACCACTTGAACATGATCTACCTTAATGTTTGTATCATTGTAATTTAGTTGTTGCTTTCTCGAATTGTTCGTTGCTTCATAGCTATGACAAAAAATCTTGTCCACGTTATTTTGGTGCACCCTGTAATGAGTGGAACTTGCTTCCCCATTTCTGAGTTATCTACCGGTCCTTCTTAGGAGTTCAGAGTAAATTTTGAATGTGAAAAAGAGCCTCGTTTATGCCAGGAACTAACCGCCATAGAAGATGACTCCGGCAGTGCCACTGTCCGACGATTCTCCCTGTTCCTCTAGCCAGATGGAGAACACTGGTGAAACGATATGCCCTGCAATACGGCCAAGCATTTGTTTTTTCAGTGGGCTGGAAATCAATAGCATGATGTGCCCATCAAAAATTGCAGTTAAAATCACATGTGTTCTGAACGAGAAAAGCGGCCGTTTTGAAATGGTGTGGCTGTGAGCCACTTACCAACTTTGATTTGTAGATAGTCTAAGAGAGATTGAATAGAATCGAAAAAAACTTTGTGAACTTATTCTCTGTTATACACATACTTCGAAAAAACTGGAAGGGTAACGGTAACAGACTCGCCGATCCACTTACAACCGGAAAAAAACCGTACGAGTTGTCAGGTGCGGTTCAAACCTGGTTTTTCTTAGCCACCTTACGCCCTTACTACAGGCTCTATACGGTGGAGCCAGGGATGAGAGACATTAACGACGCAAATAGGGTCGGGAGGGGGGAGCGAGCTCTATAGGCTTTTCTCGTTCAGAACACCATCCCCCCGACCCTATTTGCGCCGGACAAGCTCGCAAGTATCACTAGCTGCAGCGACTGGTTAGCAGAGGGGTAGGCAGCTGTGTGATCCCATAGCGATTTCCCTGAATTTCACTCCTAACTACGGCGGACAACGCAGACAGGTTTTTTTCCGGTTGTAAGTTTATCAAGCACTCAGTAGCAGTAGCATTAAGTGCAGGCTTTGCAGCGAAATTTATGTTTATTAGAATGGAAGCCAAAAATCAAATCACCGAACCAAGGCAGGCCACTGAAACACAGGGGTCAGTAAGCACGATGATGTGGCTCAACCCGTTGACAGAAAAGGCGCCCAAAGCCAGGCAGGCGAGGCGCAGGCTAGGGCTCGATGTAGGCGGCAGAAAACGCGCCTCAGGCAAGGCGCTGGAATCTAGGTTAAAGGGAGAGCCCGCAAAAGGTGCTAGGCGTTCGGTGGCTTAGAGAGTCTCAGGTCTCTTGGTGAGTGTTTTTTTTTTGGTCGCAGGAGGGCGTACGGTTGTCGGGTGCCCGTTTCTCCGGTCTTTGCTCCATAACCCGTTTCCTTAGTGGGTCGCTCCTCAAGTGACTCGTGGTTCTATTCTTCTGCCAGAGATTATTGTACACGTTCCTTCACTGCGTTCCACAGCCATTCAAGCAGTACCCCGGGTCGTTAGGAGATTTTGACACCCGCTTGATTGATAGTCGACTCGCGGCAGCCAGGGTTTCAGTCGACTGATTAGTTCTCGCATTGGTAGTTGCGTTAGTGTATTCGTTTCCATTCGCTGTATAATTCCTGGTGATTGTTTGTTCTGTTTATTTTGTGAGTTTTTGGTATGTTTTGTCGTTGAAGTATTGCCCTATAGCTATATTTTTATAGCTTACCTCGATTGAAACCTGTTATAAAAGGTGGAATAACGTTGGCAGTAGCAATGGCCTGGAACGCAAGCCCGAGTACTCCATCAACGCCATCTAGGGCGGCAACCTTCTCCCCAATCTCGGCTGCTTGGAAGACTCCAGTGTTCTCCACAGTGACCATGTCCCTGGCGTCTGTAGCGAACTGAATTTTCAAACTTGAATTTATTTACTTATTTATTTATTTCTGTATGATGCATAAGGCAAACGTGATCTAGGATGTAGAACAATAAAAATCACCAATACAGGAAAAAAACTGTAAAATCTAGAAATGCAAAAGCTTTCCTCCTGTCGGGAATCCCTACTGGAGGAAAAAAACCAAACCAGAGTGGTTCCAATTAGAAGAATTACGTTTTTCTATCATTTTGAAACTCTCAAAGTGAACAATTTTTCAAGGCCAAACGTTTCCGAACCCCAACGGAATCGAAGAGGTGGCGTAAGACCTTCACTATGACTGACTACGCATAGATCTACTTGCGAAGCAGAGAAGCTCACACGAGAAAATTCAGCTACTCACACGAACAGTGTCAGCTCCAAGAATGCCACTCGTGTTTCCGAAACGATCGCTGTTCGCCCATGGCATTCCATTCTTAATAAACGTTGAAGAAGCCTTGCTAAAAAACGATAAATTACTGTGCGCTGGAGTATAAGGCTGGAAACTGTTCACAGGAGTTGAGCCGACCTGTCGAACAGTCGTTTGTTCTTGCATGCGCTGCAGGTAACGTCAGGAATCCAAAAATTGGCTGATCCAGTATCAACGATTACACGGAATAATTGCGGTGGTGTTCCAACGGTGACGTTCGTCACGAAATAGCTCTGCATGAATTGATCGAGCTGAAAGCATGTCGAAATCTGTTCGGAACCAATGTCTGGGTACCTTATGCTTGAGGGCGAGTGTGGCGCAGTCGAGCAGTGGGAGTCACTTCGCGCAGGCACCCCTTATCGATTCTAAGGTTCAGTTCACTGCTAGCGCAACAAAGTCGATTATCCGACAAGCATGATGTCAGTGACAAGCGACCACATTTGGTCTTGAGGAATGAACACTGGCTTGCCCATCAGCTAGCAAAGTCGCAGTGCAGACCAATTCAATGTTCATCAAAGTATACAAGTATATGATGCAGAATAAAGGTCAGTAACAATCTCGGTAGAGCTCAAGAATCATCCAGTCGTTAATGTCCCGTGCCATTTAATAGTCCTTCTTCACCAGATTCGAGAAGATTAGCAAGTTCTCAGATAAAAGTCGATTAATGACCTAGTATGAAAGGGTTTGGAACAGGTTTTCTGCTCGGTTTTTTTCTGCTTGTCGTTCTCAGACACTAAGTTGGTTAGTAAGCGACCATGAAAGGGTTTGGAACCGAGCACGAAAAGCGGCCACGCCCCGTTGCTGTGCAGTAGCCACACATGCTGCGGAGAGCATTGCCGCCTTTTGTACTCGGGTCCAAGCCCATTCATGTTCGGTCACTAACTGACTTTGCCTGAGTTAATGCTGCTGTAGTAATCTTAGGACGGTCATTGCCGCACGTCATATCTGAGCCCTGCAATGGAGAACATGCCTTAAACGATGGTGATAAGAGATTAGGATCCCTATTGTTCGTAAACTTCAGTCTATCAGTTCGTAATCTATCGCCGTTGGTCGACCGCTATCAGCAATGGCTAACGGAAGGTCTACTCGATGACATTATGAATTGCGCCATGGCTAAAAATCTCCTACCGAAAATAGCCTTCACCGATATCCCTATAGGATGTCCCTTATAGATACTCCTTTCCATTAAGATGACTAGGTGGAAGCCACTGTGGTTGAAGGACTTTATTTAGTGAATGAATTCCCTTCTGGGAAGTATTAAAATATTATAGAGTAAAATATTAAAATAAATATAGAGGATAAGTGATAAAGGACGGCGTTATTTAGTCCCTTTTGAGATACGCCTCGCATTCTACTTCTGCGGATGTCGTGGAGGCGATTTAATGGCCATACAATGACCTGTGATGGCCAGCCGATGGACGAGACAGCGCTTTATCCTTCCCAGACAAGTCTGGTAGCAATTCACCGAACCTGGAGGGATGGAAGACTTTGTTGACCTGGGCGGGAAATCCGAACCATCAACCTGGTATCGGGTGCACGCGGCAGTCGGCACCTCCTCCGACTGCGCTACACGCGTCCTCTAGAGCTATTAGTAAGACCAAAAAATATATAACCAACTGTGCATAAACCTCACTGCATCTATAAGAAATGAGGATAAAGAATGAAGGCTAAAGAACGACATTAATTTACGGACAAACGCATTCTACTTCTATGGTATGTCGTGGAGGCAATTTGAGTGCGCGTTTGGTATCCACATTCACTGTCCGGGGGTAGCCAACCAATGAACAAGGCAGTGTTTCATCATTCCCAGACAAGTCCGGTGCCGTGCCGGCGCATGTCGCGAATATGGGCAGCACTGAGAGATGGTGGTGTGCTTGCCATTTATAAACAAACAGAGCATAGACCGAACACATGCCAGCAACCCAGAGCACTGACCGTACAAGCCTTTTCTGAATGACACGCCAAATTGATGCGATCTGACTGGCTGGAGCGCTCCCAACGCCAGTGCTACCCATCTTCGCGACATGTACCAATAAGTCTAGCTCGCAAGTGTAAGGGATGAAGAAGGAATACCACGTCTTTGCGGTCCGTTCTAGCACCATTGAAGCAACCCCGCTTCTGCTCACTTGTCGTCTTTTTGAAAGCTTCGCTGGCTCTCGCCATGCTCTGCTTCAAAATAGACCTTGGGAGAACGGACCTATTTTCCTATGTTGATGAGGACCAAGAGCTCCCGAGACCATTCACCCGAACGATCGAGGGACACGCGGCTGCCCTCAAAGACCCGGCCAGTCTTCTCAGCGCAACGATTCTCCTTCGTCCACGAAGTTGGTTCCCACATCGGTGTTCGGTGACCTCTTGTTGCGCGATGGTGATCTGATTGGTGTTGTTTTCGTGACTTGCTAGCTCTTCGATCTGTGCTTTATGATGCGTTGCAGATAAATGATCGAATTCGTGTGGCTTTGGGTCGTGACCAGTAGCTGTGAATTAAAATTACTCAAAAAGGAGGGACTGTTTGACCAAGGCGGTAAAATCGAACCAAGAACCTCGATTCGGGGTGCACGCGATAGCCGGTTTTTCCTCCCGCTGCGCCACCAAACGCCCACTGCGTCGATAATCACTAAAAACTGAGAACTGATCCCCTGTCTTACCTCCGTTCCACCTGATGTCACATTGGACACCTGAGCAATGTTAATGGGGATAACAAATGATGAGACGGTCGTGAGAAGCGCTGACGTGACGAGGAGTGCTAGCCGCATAGAGAAGTACAAAGGCTGAGGTAGTTGGGCCACACCTGTACCCCTTATATGGAGCGGGATGACATTACATTAAGAGATAGCGCAAGTTGTTCCTAGCGTTATCAGGGTTGAAGTTCTTGTGGAGAGATACGGAGGAAAAATCACGGGCATGGAAACACCTACGCTTTGCTGAAGAAAGGAACCTTTAGCTCCGTCTCTCTTTGCTGCAACAGTAGCTGTCATTTTTTAAAGCTGCGAAAGAACCAGTTTCCTATTATTTCTTTTAGAAGATTTTCAGACAATGGTTTTCAAGAGTCCACGTTGGCAAATTTTGGAGGCAAAAGCTTTTTCCAAACCTCTGAATATGCCCTCGATCGTCACCGACACACTGTGAAAGAGAAAACTTCGTTAGATCATGTCAGAAGAGGAGGAGAGTTCCTCGGTGTATTCTTCTTCTAGAAAAGTACCACAAGAAGAGAAGAGGAGGCCGCCTCGTGCAATCCTCCAGCTTTCATTTATATCAAATGCTGTTCACTTAAGAATGCAAGTTCAACACATATGCGTGATCTATAAATGGTTCTTCAAATTGTAAAAACCGTTGACAAGTGCGTAACTGCACCCGAACACCACTTTTGCTATGAATTAAATGAAAGCTGCAATGAGCTAGACAGGTGTTTTCCGCGGCCTCTTCTTTGGCACACTAAAAAATTGCTGCTTTTTTCACTTTAAAATGGGCTTCAGGCTCCTATAATTTTAGAGAAATGTAATTTTTATGAAATTTTAAACATTAGTAAACAATTTGTTGGAGCAGGGAGTAAAAAAATTTCAAAAGCACACTAACTTTTCTTTGGACTTAAAAATATTTTAATCTTCTTGAAATCTGTGATTCAGTTTGGAATGGGCTGGAAGTGGATATGGAAGGTGTTCGGTTTGGCTACAAAAGTGTCTAACTTGCTCTCAAAAAGTCCACTTCGAAATAAAGGTGGTATAAATAGGTTGGCTTACTCATCAGTTTGCTCTTTAGAGAGCTATACGCTATTTGTTGCTTTACTTGACAAGAAGGATTCTTGTCGCGGACGCGATAGCTCGCTCCCTTAAATTCAAACTCCCTACCGTATCTGCTCGGGACCCCGATGAGGTGCTCCCGAGGTCCGGTCTGCCCGCGCACGCTATTGATTGGCACGGGCTCGGCTGCGCGCCGCCACCCACCAAGTTCATTCTATACTTTCGTCGGCACCTCGAACGGCTGCGCGGGCGCGGCTCTGGGGCGCCGTCCGTTTGCGAGTCCATCACCATTCCGCGACCTCTTGAGCGGAGCCTTGCCGCTCCTTTTCCCTCACTACAGCCGGCTGCAATACAGGGAGGACGGCGAGGCCGGATGGGGCTCGCCAACTCTCGGATAGCCAATATAGCTAACACAGCCGGAGCGGTCTCGCTATCTCTACTTCCTTCGACTCTATCTACAGGGTGCACCATAAATATGGTCACTCAATAAAAAGCGAATTACTCACGGGGAATTTGTCAGGGAATAGCGAAACTTCCTCAACAATTTACTAGGAATCTAGTTAACACGCAAAATGGATATCATCTAATATGAACTTCCTTGGCACGAATGACAACCTTCAGACGCTTAGGGTAGGACTCAACGGCGGCACGCAAGGTTGCTTGCGGAATTTCCTTCCATGCTTTCCCCAGTGAAGATTTCAATCCTCGAATCGTAGTGCGCCTTTTAGCGCAGGCTTCACCCTCTAGAATGAACCAACGCAGTAATCCATAACACTCAAATCTTATGAGTTTGTCGGCCATTCAGAAACAGGGATGAAGTTGGGAAGGTTCCTTGCGCACCACTTCTGAGTCTTCTTAGACTTATGAGCGGGTGCGCCGTTCTGTTGAAAGGTCCATGTTATATTTCCAGAGTGTTCTTGAGCCTAGGGAAGCAACTCCTTCATCACAATGTCTTTCACGTAGACATTGGTGTTGACCTTGGCTCCTTTTTCAACGAGAACCAATCGTGTCCGTCCTGTGGCGCAAACTCCGGCCCAAACCATCAGGAAAGCTGCATGAGAGTTTCTGTTAACGGTGTCTGCATCCTCACCACTTTCAGCCAACAACCGCGAGTTTTGGCGGTCAAAATGCTGCCCAATTGAGAAAAGTTTCTTATCAGTGAACAGCGTCGTGCCGCTCGAGGAGTCTTGGACATTTTTTCTTCTTCCTTCCATCTGTGCAGGCGTTTGTCCGTGCAGTTGACGGAACTTGTAGGGGTATAGTCCAAGTTCATTCTTAGCAACTCGCTTCATCGTCGTAGCCGATACGTTGAGCTCGGATGCCATCTTTCTCATGCTGCGGCCTGGATTCCACTTGAATTGTTCTTTCACGATTTTTCAAAGACTGCTCGTAGCTACGGATACCGGACAGCCAGGTCGGGAACGATCAACGAGAAAGTTACGTTCCCCACTGTGATAGACTGTCATCTTGTGCAGCTTCAGCAGGTGGTGAGTCCCCTAATAGTGCATTGCCGGTATTGGTGTATTATTTGTTGTTGGTTATATCATGTTGGGTATTGTTGCGACTGAAGGATTCCACTTGAACGATTCTCATGTAAAGGTTACCACTTGTGAGAAACACAATGGCGACGATATTTTCAAGGGTTTCTTCGGCTATTAGTACATGGATAAGGTGTGGACCTATAGTTTTATAAAGGAATGTAGTATGTCGAAGGTGAAATGCCGTACCGAGCTTCTTTAACCTAACATTATCACTTACCCTTGCTACTGTTCCTTCAAGTAAGTCGCTATAACGCAAGTCGCATGATGAAGTTTGAAGGTAGTATACGCTTGAGCTCCCTTAAACGGGTAGGATGACAATTGGTTTTTCAAATAGCATGATGCTGGCGCTATCAGCATTGAACTCTTGGGAACAAACCAAAGACGAGGAAGAAGATAAACGGAATTAAACGAACATAAACAAACTGTCCTGTTTCTGAACTCGGTTATAGTGACTTGAAAGCGTATTTATCGCGATTTTTATTCGATTAATAACGAAATTTCTGTTTACATCTGTGAATAATATAACAAAACTATTGAAGAGAACACAGATATCCTCACTTTGGCGCCATGAAATCGCGCACAAGCTTTCGAGTGCATTGGGCGATCTCGTTTTTAATGCCCTTAACGATTGCCGCCTCATTGCGCTTTAAAATAACATTTAACTCACTATTCTCAAATTAAAAATGTATCAAATTCTCGCACTCATTCGAGTAGGTGAACTAAAGAATTTCTAAGAAAGTTGCTGCCTTTTTGCGCTTCGAAACAAAACGCAATTTATTTTTTTTTACAAAAAGACAATCTTATAAAAATGATTACACTCATTCAAGCAGCTGAATTGTAAAATTTCTACGAAAACTAGACCAATTTTTTTTTGCAAAAATATAAATCGAACCATCATGTGGAGTCTCTAGTTTGACGCGAAAGTTCAAAGATGTCCAGTTTGACGTGAAAATGGCATATAATTCTTAACAATTTGAATGAAAGCGTTGTAGGCAATGTTATTGAAAGGTTTATAAAATTATTACACTCATTCGGGTAGTGAAACTAAAAAATTTAAAAGAAAGTTAAACCAAATTTTCCATTAGTTAGTTCGAACCATCTTGGTGAGTCTCTAGTTTAACGTGAAAAATTTAAAGCTGTCCAACTTGAACTGAAAATTGTTTATAATTTGCCTCAATTTGAACGAAAGCTACGTAAACAATGTTTTTAAAAATTCTGTAAAACTATTGCTCTTATTGGGCAGCTAAACTGAAAATTTTCAAGGAAAGTTATATCTAATTTCTCTTTGATTTGGAAGACGTTTACTTTAATTTCAGAAGCATTAAATTTATTCAGAGGAGTGTTCAATTCAACGATAAAATGGTATAAATAGTGACATTAACTCATACTTGATCTGCAAAATAATGCCGCTCAAATTTTCCTCTTACAATTAGCTCTCAAGTAGGTTGAAAAAACCTAACTTTGTAATTTTCCCTTGCCACTGTTCCTCCTCTCAGTAAGCCGCAGTAACGCTTTCGCATTATTGTTTGACGAAAGGGTAGCGTCGTCACTTTGAGAAGTGTTTACTTGAAATGTGCAACGAGTCTGTGTAGAAATTTATTGGTTCATTGAGGAAGCCGTCTTCGCGACGGCAAATCCGACGCGTTGCTGGTCGATGTCGAAGTATGTGCACCGTCCACGCAAGAATGGAATGCCCAGCTCGATGTTCAGACCGTTGTTCCAGCTCTCCGCGGTGGTTGGCATCACCGCCAGTGTGCACGAGCCGTAGCCATCCGGCAGAATCAAATTCCGCTGATTGACGATGAACGGTTGGAAGGCAATGTAGAGCTTAAGCTCCACTGTTGCACCGCAATCCACCTAAACAGCAGAAAATATAACAGCTCAGTGTTTTAGTAAGCATCTTATACTGGAAGAAGTATAAGTAAAACTAACGGACAGGCTACTCATTTCAACTACTTGTTCTATCGTGTGAGTGCAATGAATTATGTAGTATAAAAAAAGACAGCTGCTAGATGCTAGATGCTCAATCCCTTTTTGGGATGCGTCACGCATTCTATTAGGTTGTAACGAATTAAATGGCACTGGCTCGCGAAGGAAATTGGAAAGACCAAAAAGCTGGAAAGATGGGTGCCTCACGAGCTGTCTGAGGAGCAAAGAAACCGACGATATGAGATCTCGTCCGCACTGCTTCTACGGAACGAAACGGACCCATTCCTTGATCGCATCGTAACCTGTGACGAGAAATGGATAATGTACGACAACAGGCGACGATCGGCACAGTGGGTGGACAGCGATGAGAGCCCCAAGGTTTTTGCGAAGCCGGAATTGCACCAAAAGAAAGTAATGGTGACAGTATGGTGGTGTTCGCTGGGAATTATTCACCAAAGCTTCCTCCCTCCCGGTGGATCCATCACGGCAGAGAAGTACTGCATTGAAATTGAAGAAAAGATGAAAAAGTTGAAGGATATCCGGCCGGCCTTGGTAAACCGAAGGCGAGTTCTCCTTCTGCACGACAATGCTCGCCCCCATGTAGCACGAATGACGTTGCAGAAATTGAATGAGCTGAGCATTGAAACTCTACCACATCCTCCGTTTTCTCCCGACCTCTCCCCAACAGACTACCATTTCTTCAAGCATCTTGGCGACTTCTTGGTAGGGAAAATATTCAAATACCAACAGGATGCCGAAAGTGCCTTCGAAGATTTCGTCAATTCCAGAACTTCTGATTTTTACGCTACTGGGATAAAAAAGCTTGTGTCACGTTGGCAAAGATGTGTAGAATCAGAAGGTTTTTATTTCGATTAATAAACTTGCCTATAAGCCGAGATATTAACTGTTTAAATTTACAGTGGTTCAGTGCCATTTATTTCGTTACAACCTAATAATTGTACGGGATGTCGTGGAGGCGTGTCCTGAACGTTAACATTCCACTAATGGCCATACAGTGACCTGTGGTAGCCAGCCGATGAACAAGGCAGCGCTCTATCCTTAGCAGACACGTCTGGTACCAATTCACTGATCCCGGAGGAATGGAAGGCGTGCTTGCCTTGAGCGGGAAATCCGAACCAGGAACCTGGTATCGGGTGCACGCGACAACCGGCAGTTTCTCCGACTGCGCTACACGCACCCGAATTATGAGCACCAGGCAATAAACTCGAACGCTGTGATTTCAGCTCATTTTTTTGTAACGGTAGCAATACAGCGGAAAGATCGATGCTGTCCACTGTTGTGAATCTTGTTGGTCGGCCAATATATTCGCGTAATTCTCATCTCAACGGCGAAATCTTGCCAAATCGATAAAAACGATCAATATTGATAAGCCGACCGATGTGCTTTAATGGTTGTGAAACCTATCCACCGGTCATCACATTCATGTAGATATAGTCGAAAGGTGAAACATCAGCAGAAGTGATAGCATTGATAGCAACGGTGAAAATACCGCTAAATCTGATGCTGATGAATATCATGTGAGGGGACTGGCGGTATTTCCACCGTTAGAGGGCGGTAAGGGGTTGATGAATCTGGCCCAGATTAATCAGCGGCTTCTCTTTTCTTGGAACCTCGGGGTGGTAAGTTTCTGCTGTATATATTAGTACTGTTCCGAATTTTTATTTCGTTCTAAGCTAAAAAAATTAATTCGACTAAATTTATGCCTAAATAAAAACACTCACTTACAACCTCGGGTTTGGCGCAATGCTAATCTACCCAAAACGACTGAGAGTTCATTCTCTTATCTAGGGTGGTCTAGCGGATTTTTTCTAGGCTGTCAAGAAATAAATGAGCGTTTTGCAATTGTTATTATTTGAGTACATTTTTCCAATAAAGCATGTTTTATACCTTGTAGTGTTATATACCATCGGAAAGCCAAGTTCATGCACTCTTCAACCATGTCTTCGAGTTTTGCATAGAACATAAATTTTCCCCAAATTTAAGCTTTGCCGTTTCAGATGTCTGAACGCAGTTTTCGACAAGTTTTCTTCTACGAATCCAAACTTGTTATCAGTACAGCTGAAACGACCCGTAACATCAACGCTGCATTTGTGGAGGATTTTGCTAAGGGTCGCACAATTCGCCACTGGTTCGAAAGGTTTCGATCTGGAGATAAAACTCTCGAAGGTGAAGACCGAGGACGGCCGCCATCACTCCTCACTCAAAGTCGTGGTGGAGGCGGATCCGCGTCAAACTGTGAGAGAGCTAGCGCAGCGTTTCGGCGTTGACGGCAGCTCTATCAGCCGCCACTTGAATGCGGTCGAAAAAAAAGAAATTGTATAAATGAGTCTCGCACGAACTGACCGCCGGGCAGATGGTGAAGCACCACGACACCTGTGCTTCGTTAAGGCTGCGCAATCTAAGGGAGCCTTTATGGGCAGGATCGTGACATGCGACGAAAAGCGGATCCTTTATGATAATCGTCGTCGCTCTGCACAATGGCTGGACACGATTGAGGGTCTCAAGGAGGTGCCAAAATCAAGTCTCTATCCAAAGAAGACCATGGTGGACAATGGCTGGTATAGCCCATTAAAAGTTCTTGGAGACTGGAGAGACTATCACAGCGGAGAAATACTGTGCCAAAACTGAAGTGATGCACCAGAAGTTGACTGGAAAACAGCCGGCTTTGGTCAATCGAAGAGGACAATCCTACCGCACGGCAACGCTCGTCCGCACGTTTCAAAAATTGTTGTCCAGAAACTGGATGATTGGTATGCGAAACTCTGCTACATCCAGCGTATTTACCAGATCTGGGGCCGGATTCATGAACGATTTACCGGCGGGTAAGTGCAAGATTTACCCCCACCTCCCACTTACGCGCGATTCATGAACGCGCGGCGGGGAAAATCGGGGGTAAGTGTCGAGGTAAATGCCACCCCGTCGGCGCGTCGGGGAACATTTACCTTCAAAGCGAGGGTTTTGCTCCGCGGCCAATTTCTGACCCAGTGCAACCCTCCGCTGGTCCGTTGCCAGCTCTGAGCTGGCCACCAGCCGCATAGTCAATGCTAAATAGGGGACGCCTAGTTACCATCGCCTGCGCCGTCTTTCGACGGACCTATGGTGAGTTGTTTGACCTTTCATTTTTCTCTATTAGTCTTGAATTCTATGGTTTTTTGAGCTCTGTGGACCATGGCGGCCCACAATGCCACTTATTGTTATGTGATTTGCTCCCCTTAGTGGCATTGTGGGTCGGCTTGGGCCACCATGAGCTCGATCCACCACGCAAATCGTAATTTACGATTTGCGTGGGTGGACTATGCCCATCCGCCACCTTAGCCTCCCTTGGCATATGTTGTCTATGGGGGCTACTTGGTGGATGGCAGCCATTATTAGCCATGTAGGCCCATATTTACAATAGCATCCCTACTGCCTAATATGCTACTACTTTTCACCCCTCTCCCGTCCCCTCTTCCCCTTATCTCACATTTCACATATTATTTCCCCTAACTACGATGCTGCCAGTGTCGGTGGCAGGGACTTCCCAGCAGCAAATGTGACTGCTTGGTTTCGCTGCTAGCTGATGAAATTGGCCGCGGAGCAAAACCCTCGCCTTGGCCGTCATGAATCAGAAAAGAGAGGTAAGTTCAGGGAAAGCGGCGGGTAAATGGTCATCGAGGTAAGTGGGGGTAGAATTTACCTCCGGCCGCGTTCATGAATCCGGGCCCTGTTCCCTACCGATTAACAGTTTTTCAAACATTTAGATTGTCCTGTGAAGGATAAAAAGTTCAGCAACCAAGATGATGTCGAAAATGACTTTAACACTTTCATGGCCTCCAGAACTCCGGATAAAAATGTGCCATAAATTTGTTTCTTATTGGCAAAGATGTGCTGATTCTAACCATTGTTGCTTTTATTGATAAAGTTCATTCTTCTTTATGATAATTTGAATATTCGAGTTGCAAACGCTTATTTATTTCTTGACAACCTAATATTTTCGCGAATCGATGCTTGGTTGGTGTTGGTTGGTTGATTTTGCGCAACTTTGTAGAGCGCTTCGAAAGGCAATTAAATTTGCTAGGACGGACGTCAAACAGACGGACGGGCAGACCAACATTTTAATACGTTATTCCCTTTATAAGATAAAATCGGAAAAGCTCTGTGCCGCTAATGAGTCTTTGTTATTTAAAGGAAAAGAACGTCTAAAGGACGTCGAACTATACTGCTATTGCTCTGTCCATGTTTTTACATTCTAGACACCTCCATTCAAACAATACCTTGGCTGGAAGGGGAGTGTCGGATGGAAGATTGACGGACTTCAAGACCTTCAGGAAACTGTTGGCCGGAAGTTTGATGAATGGTGATGAGCTGACAATAGTTGTCTGAACAAATGCGCTTTACGGGAGTTTTTATCCATTCAGGTCTATACGGTTTTTGTCCATTGCTGGTCACCTGCTAACTGGTTCCACTATCTCTTACCTGAACCCTTCCCATTGTTTCTACGTCGTTCACATATAGGGTCGCCGTGGTGAAAGTGAAAAGGCCAATGGACGAAAGCGGCTGGAACGACCGATTGCTGCTGCAGTGAACGGGGTCGTAACCTGGAACTGACTGATGAAGTGAAATGTTGATGGAATTTCATTTCTTATTCATCTCTACTGAAGGTCTTGAACGCATCTGAGCTACAATACCGCCCACGTCGCGCGGTCAAAAAGACGGTTTGCGACGGAAAACTCCGTCGCCTGCTCATAACTCTTTTAATTTTAAGTTGTTTGAGAAACTGTTGGCACCATTCGCTTAGTCTCCTCGAGATCTACACAAGCATATATAAAACTTTATAAGAACACCTCGTTTTCGCCGTGGGTGGTCTAAAAAATTTAACTGCAGCAGGCTTTTGCGATTAGAGCACCTTATTTTCAAGGAAGGGCATGGGACGAGCAGTGTTTTCGAAGTATCTCAAGCATGACGTGCGTTGTCAGTGCTCTGTCATGCCCGGAATGCTCAGAGAGTGCGCCGTGCGCAATGCGTATAGGATCAAACTTATCAATCGAATGGGCGGAAGCATGTCCACTGGATTTCTATCTTCGCTTCATGGAAAATGTAAAGCCTTCAAGACTATCTTGTACTGAGAATTGAGAATTTTATAAGAAATTTCCGGCCGCCCTACTTGAGAATTGCTTCAGTCTGTCCCGGCGAGACTTAAGTGCGCGCCGTGTACAATGCGTATAAAGATGAACCTATCAATCGAGTGCGTTCGAACTGGTAGAGTGAGCGTTTGGGGAGTTCAATCGCCAACCGCCCTACTAAGAAATTGCTCTAATGCTGTCCAGCTAGCCTTTGGAATGCGCCGTGAACAATGCATATAGAATCGATCCTTTCAATCGAGGGGGCGACCGCTTGCAAATTGCCGCAGAGGCGAGTTCGTAGCGCAATAACCCTTTCAAGTTCAAACTGTTTCGGCTGCAACTCGTGGGTCTTGTAGGCCGTAAAACGGTCTAGTGGCACATTGTGGCAAATTAGAACGGTGTAGCTTAGGAACAGGCAATGTTACAGGGAAGCGAAAATGCAGATGAGGCCTATGTGACGCATTTTTTTTTCGATTTTGGTGGACCATTGCGGGAAGACCCGGCGAGCAAACGGCCTTCAAATGCGTGTGCAAACAGAGCGCTTAAGATTCTTTACGACGACGTGCTCACATTCCCTAGCTGTTTAATCTGCCTTAGTATCAGCTGCCATTTTAGGGCGGCGGAGTTTTAGCGTTTGATGTTTCCTGCGCCCACATTTGAGTTTTCAACACTCGCAATAACACCATTAGGTTCACCACGGAAAGCTCCATCAAACGATGTGAGTCTCAACCAGTTTCAGAGAAATCGATTTTTTGACAATTTCCCATTGCGGACGGCGGGCGTTCCAGGCGGAGCCGGCGCGGACGATGACGTCATAGAAAATCGGTATTTTCGAAAATGGCCAAATTTTCTCGTCCAAAATCACCTAGGGGTTATTTGGGGCGCTGATTGCGAATCAGACGTCCATTTTTGAAAGTTCCGCCGATTTCGATAGGTTTTGGATTTCCTTCTGAATAACTGAGGGTGGTCGGGTCAGGATCACCGATCACCATCAGGGAATGGCGATCTCCCGCCGTAATCGTCCAAATGAACTTTGGCATCGTGTTCGGCACCTCGAATATGTATACGAAGTTTGAGCACAAACGGTGATCCTGACCCGACCACCCTCAATTATCCAGAAGGAAATCCAAAACCTATCGAAATCGGCGGAACTTTCAAAAACGGACGTCAGATTCGCAATCAGCGCCCCAAATAACCCCTAGATGATTTTGGACGAGAAAATTTGGCCATTTTCGAAAATACCGATTTTCTATGACGTCATCGTCCGCGCCGGCTCCGCCTGGAACGCCCGCCGTCCGCAATGGGAAATTGTCAAAAAATCGATTTCTCTGAAACTGGTGGAGACTCACATCGTTTGATGGAGCTTTCCGTGGTGAACCTAATGGTGTTATTGCGAGTGTTGAAAACTCAAATGTGGGCGCAGGAAACATCAAACGCTAAAACTCCGCCGCCCTAAAATGGCAGCTGATACTAAGGCAGATTAAACAGCTAGGGAATGTGAGCACGTCGTCGTAAAGAACCTTAAGCGTTCTGCTCACCTGCGTATTTGTAGGCCGTTAGCTCTCTGCGTCTTCCTGCAGGGGTCGGCTGAAGTTGGAAAAAATCGTGCCACACAAGCCTCACCTGCATTTTCGCACTGCTGTAACTTTGTCCATTCATAAGCTACATTGCTGTGTTTCAGTGCACTGCTAGAACATTCCGCTCCCTACAAAACTCACAAGCTGCAACCGGAAAGGTTCAAACCAGGGATGAGCGGATAATAAAATTTTGAAACACGGATAACGGATAACGGAT